>WNWK01009841.1:0-74002 GCA_009830355.1 Cherax destructor
GGAGGAACACTGCAGCAGGCCTGTTGGCCCATACTAGGCAGGTCCTTCACAATCCGTCCCACTAACAGAATATTTGCTCAACCAAATTTTCCTTTCTAAATCTAAACTTATCTAACTTGATAAGTTTAGGTTGGATAAATTCATGAGTGAGAGGGGTTGGATTTGAGTGGGAATTGCACATGAGTAAATAAAATTATCAAATCTTATTTCTTGGGTAGCATTGAAAGTTGGGTTGAACAAGTGTTCTGTTGGTGGGATGGAATGTGAAGGACCTGCCTAGTATGGGCCAACAGGCCTGCTGCAGTGTTCCTCCTTTCTTATGTTCTTATGTCCTTCACAATCCGTCCCACTAACAGAATATTTGCTCAACCCAATTTTCAATGCTACCCAAGAAATAAGCTTTGACAATTCTACCCACTCATGCGCGAGTCCCACTCAAATCCAACCCTCTCACTCATAAGAACATAAGAACATAAGAAAGGAGAACACTGCAGCACTCCTGTTGGCCCATTCTCGGCAAGTCCTTCACATTCCATCCCACCAACAGAATATTTGTTCAACCTAATTTTCAATGCTACCCAAAAAATAAGCTTTGATAATTTTATTTACTCATGTGCAATTCCCACTCAAATCCAACCCCTTTCACTCATGAATTTATCCAACCTAAATTTAAAACTACCCGAGGTCCTTGCTTCAATAACCCTACTAGGCAGACTGTTCCATTCATCAACTACCCTATTTCCAAACCAATACTTTCCTATATCCTTTCTAAATCTAAACTTATCTAGATGAATGGTTCAGAGAACCGACAAGTTGTTAAATTAGACACATATGCAACACTTGGGTATCTTTAATGGGGAAACGTTTCGCACACAGTGGCTTCATCAGTCAATACAAAGTAGAAGGTGTGGAGAGGAGGAGTTTGAGGTTATCAGTCCCTCGGCCTGGAGTCGATGTGTTCAGTCTTCTAACAAGATTGATGGACTGAACACATCGACTCCGGCTGAGTGAACCTCAAACTCTCTCTCCCCACCTTTCTATTGGACTGATGAGCCACTGTGTGAAACTTTCCTCATTAAAGATACCCAAGTGTTCATATGTGTCTAATTCTAACACTTGTCGGTTAACAACTAAACTTATCTATGAATCCATTATTGCGGGTTCTCTCTTGGAGAGATACCCTCAAGACCTTATTTATATCCCTTTGTTAATACCCATTTTCCACTTGTATACCTCGATCATGTCTCCCTCATTCTACGTCTTACAAGTGAATGTAATTTAAGGGTCTTCAATCTTTCTTCGTAAGGAAGATTTCTAATGCTATGTATTAATTTAGTCATTCTACGCTGAATGTTTTCTAACGAATTTATGTCCATTCTGTAATATGGAGACCAGAACTGAGCTGCGTAATCTAGGTGAGGCCTTACTAATGATGTATAAAGCTGTAATATAACGTCTGGACTTCTGTTGCTAACACTTCTTGATATGAATCCCAGTAATCTGTTTGCCTTGTTGCGTACGCCTGGGCATTGCTGTCTTGGTTTAAGGTTGCTGCTTACCATCACCCCCAGCATGGCTTACCAATAGAAAGCAGAGAGTTTCCATTAATGGGGTCAAATCTGAATGGGGATTTGTCACTAGTGGCGTTCCACAAGGATCAGTTTTGGGCCCATTGTTGTTCATAATTTACATAAATGACCTTGATGAAGGAATTGCAAGTGACATGAGTAAATTTGCTGATGATACAAAAATAGGCCGTATAATTCATTCTGAGGAGGATACCAGTGAACTCCAGGAGGATTTGGATAAATTAATGTCTTGGTCTGAAAAGTGGCAGATGAAGTTCAATGTGGACAAGTGTAAGGTGCTAGTCGTTGGTAATGAAAATATCCCTCGAATTTATAAACTAGGTGAAGTTGAGCTTGATCATACAGAATGTGAAAAAGACTTGGGAGTCATGGTAAGCAGAAATCTAAAGCCAAGACAACAGTGCCTAAGTGTGCGCAATAAGGCTAACAGATTACTAGGATTTATTTCAAGAAGTATAAGCAACAGAAGTCCAAAAAGTTATTTTACAGCTCTATACATCACTAGTGAGACCTCATTTGGATTATGCAGCACAGTTTTGGTCTCCTTACTACAGGATGGATATAGATTCATTGGAGAACATACAAAGAAGAATGACTAAAATGATTTACAGTATAAGAAATCTCCCGTATGAAGATAGACTTAGAGCATTGAATCTCCACTCTCTGGAGAGACGTAGAATGAGGAGATATCATCGAGGTGTACAAGTGGATGATGGGCATAAACAAAGGAGATATTAATAAAATACTGAGGATATCAAACCAAGTAAGAACGAGAAATAACGGATTTAAATTGGATAAATTTAGATTTAGAAAGGACATAGGCAAGTACTGGTTTTCGAACAGAGTTGTAGATGCGTGGAACAATCTTCCGAGTAGGGTGATAGAGGCTAGGACCTTGGGTGGCTTTAAAAAGAGATTGGACAAATATATGAGTGGGAGGGGCTGGGTTTGATTGGTGTCGTGAGTACAGGAGTAAATTCTTAGGTAGTGGTGGTTTTGATAAGGACCTGCCTTGTATGGGCCAGTAGGCCTTCTGCAGTGTTCCTCCATTCTTATGTTCTTATGTTCTTAATAATAATAATAATAGTAATAATAATAATAGTAATATTAACAACAGTAATAATAATTGTAGTAATAATGATATCAGTAATAATAATAATTAATAATAATAATAATTATAAAGTATTATCACGTTTATAATTGATCAATCTATGTATCGTATTCAATATCTGGACTTTGCGTGAGAGGTTTGCTGTAAAACGAGTGAACAATAAGTGAGGTAAGATCATTGATGTACTCAGGTTGTGAATGGTATGGTGATACCAACACAGTAGGACTGATGACTGATAATAGTATGCAGTACCGACAAGTTGATAAGACACTTGTGCAACACTTGGGTATCTTTATTGTGGAAACGTTTCGCCAACACGTGGTTTGCATAGTCCGGTACAGAGATGAATGGTGGAAAATAAGTGTTGTGTGGTCAGTATCACTGAGGAAAAGTTTGTGTTGTGTTGTGTGGTCAGTATCACTGAGGAAAAGTTTGTGTCGTGTTGTGTTGTGTGGTCAGTATCACTGAGGAAAAGTTTGTGTTGTGTTGTGTGGTCAGTATCACTGAGGAAAGGTTTGTGTCGTGTTGTGTTGTGTGGTCAGTATCACTGAGGAAAAGTTTGTGTTGTGTTGTGTGGTCAGTATCACTGAGGAAAAGTTTGTGTTGTGTTGTGTGGTCAGTATCACTGAGGAAAAGTTTGTGTTGTGTGGTCAGTATCACTGAGGAAAAGTTTGTGTTGTGTTGTGTGGTCAGTATCACTGAGGAAAAGTTTGTGTTGTGTTGTGTGGTCAGTATCACTGAGGAAAGGTTTGTGTTGTGTTGTGTGGTCAGTGTCACTGAGGAAAAGTTTGTGTTGTGTTGTGTGGTCAGTATCACTGAGGAAAAGTTTGTGTTGTGTTGTGTGGTCAGTATCACTGAGGAAAAGTTTGTGTTGTGTTGTGTGGTCAGTATCACTGAGGAAAAGTTTGTGTTGTGTTGTGTGGTCAGTATCACTGAGGAAAAGTTTGTGTTGTGTTGTGTGGTCAGTATCACTGAGGAAAAGTTTGTGTTGTGTTGTGTGGTCAGTATCACTGAGGAAAAGTTTGTGTTGTGTTGTGTGGTCAGTATCACTGAGGAAAAGTTTGTGTTGTGTTGTGTGGTCAGTATCACTGAGGAAAAGTTTGTGTTGTGTTGTGTGGTCAGTATCACTGAGGAAAAGTTTGTGTTGTGTTGTGTGGTCAGTATCACTGAGGAAAGGTTTGTGTTGTGTTGTGTGGTCAGTATCACTGAGGAAGGTTTGTGTTGTGTTGTGTGGTCAGTATCACTGAGGAAAAGTTTGTGTTGTGTTGTGTGGTCAGTATCACTGAGGAAAGGTTTGTGTTGTGTGGTCAGTATCACTGAGGAAAAGTTTGTGTTGTGTTGTGTGGTCAGTAGCATGAGGAAAGGTTTGTGTTGTGTTGTGTGGTCAGTAGCATGAGGAAAGGTTTGTGTTGTGTTGTGTGGTCAGTAGCATGAGGAAAGGTTTGTGTTGTGTGGTCAGTAGCATGAGGAAAGGTTTGTGTTGTGTGTCAGTATCTCTATCTCTTGTACACATATCTCTATATATTTTGCACTGTCTTGATCTCTCTACATTTTGTGTATATATTTCATATACTAGCTATCGTGTACTATCTCTTCTTCTCACTTTCATATTTTTTTATTATCTCTGTCTTTCTCGCGCTATCTTTTTTTTAAAATCTGTCATTCTTGTCCTCTCTCTCTCTCTCTCTCTCTCTCTCTCTCTCTCTCTCTCTCTCTCTCTCTCTCTCTCCTGCACTTATTGTCTTGCACTTTCCTGTTCTCTATCCCTCCCTTTGATCACTCTATCATACTCTTTTGTAGTCTATATCTCCAAATTATCTTCACTCTATCTCTTGCACTATAGCACACACGCTCGCTCTCTTCCTAGCTCTCCCTCTTGCTTTTTTTTGTCTCTCCTGGATAGCAACAATTTCTAGTAAAGCAATACAATATTGATGTAGTGGACTCTGTACTAGGAACAATGCCAAGGTTTTATTGACCGAACCTGAAGCATAATTATGTAACACGACTGTAGCCGCTTCTGGGCACGCTGAGGGGAAGTGTATTTTCATGTGTCTGGGTCCCTTCATGTGAGGGGTGTCTTGATGCTCCTGATGCGCTCGAGATCCAGGGAATTTGAGCTACCTTCTTTGAATTAGGAGTGTGTCAAAGTATGGGTATTGTTTTCGTACCGGCTAATTTTGATGTATTGGTATCGGGATAAAATTGAGTATCGTAACCGGAAACATTTTGGTATCGTCCTATCACTACTTCCATTCCCCGTGAATAAAAACATAAAAGAAAGGAGGAACACTGCAGCAGGTCTACTGGCCCATACTTGGCAGATCCTTCTCAAACCCAAACCTTCTAACAAAAATATTCAACACCATTTTCAATGTTACCCAAAGAACAAACTTTGATAGCCCTATTAACTGTTTCGGGTGCTACGGGATTCGAGAAAGATATCTCCCCACCATCCCAAAATTCCATCCCCCTCTGCCTCAATGCATGCATGAGGAATAATACAGAGAACTTAGTGATGAATTAGAGACATGTGCAACATCTGGGTATCTTTATTGTAAACGTTTCGCCATCCAATGGCTTTATCAATACAAAAGGACAGTATTGGTGGGACAGATGAATATACAAAATATGAGGTAATCAGTCCCTCAGCCTAGGAGTAGGTAATGAGCACCGTAGTCTTCATAAGTTAGGTGTCTCGTAGCTCGGTTGGGAGCGCACTCAGCTGACACATTGAGGTCCGTGGTTCGATTCCCGGTTCGGATGGAAACATTGGGGCGTGTTTTCTTAAAGACACCTGCTGTCCCTGTTTACCTAGCAGTAAGTAGGTACTTGGGTGTTAGCCGACTGGTGTGGGTCGCAGCCTGGGGACAAAATTAACCTAAGTTGCCCGAAATTCTCTGCATAACCAGGGGCTTTCTATATAGTATGTCACTGATATCAGCTATGGTCTGTGTAAGTTGTATCATGTAGAAATAAAGATTATTATTATTGAAGAATGAGACACTTGTGCAACATTTGGGAATGTTTATTGAGGAAACGTTTCGCCAGCCAGTGACTTCATCAGTCCAATTCAAAGAACGTAGAAAAAGAGGAGGTGTTTGAGGTAATCAGTCCCTCAGCCTGTGATCGATATATTCAGTTCATCACTCTTAATGGACTGAACACATCGAATTCAGGCTGAGGGACTGATCGGCCTTCATTCTATAACAGTTGGGAAAGTAAAAAATATGGGCCTGGTGCTCATTGCCATGGTACAGATGTTGCCCTAGTATAGACTAATTACTGTAAGAACGGAAATATAAATGATGGTGACCTGAAGTAGGGACAGGAGCTCTAGTGGAAACAGAGTGTAGTACAAGGACACACAAAAACCAATGTTACAAAATAGCAATACCACTAGTAGATAGTAAACAGGAGGATCCCCAGGAAATACTGAAGATAATTACAGAAACAACTGATGAAGGCTCCATTGTTAGCACTAGTGCCGTTCTTCTCTTTATGGAACTGAAAAAAAAATCCCCAATATTGCACAGGTATCTCATTCTTCAAATTGTAGGTATTCTGAACCATCTATATCAACTAATTATCTACCTAGGAGCCTAGCGGTACCTACTTCAATTTGCTATGATAGTTTCTAATTTCGTTTAGGCTATTTTTTTTTTACGCAGCTCAATTTACACGTTATGAATTATAATCTTAGTTAATATCTCGGCTCATTTCGAAACTCAGTACCTTGCCTCCTTGGATCGAGCCTGAGTGCTTCCCATTCCCTAGGCGCTGTAGGACCCCTATGGGTTTAGCGCTTCCCCATTTATTCAAATAAATTTCGCATGAGGGTATTTCCATGGATGTATATACATTGAGAGTGAGATCGTATATGCGCTGAGGTATGGATACACAGAGTTTCAATACATGTATATCCATATTATAGGGATTAAAGCTTTTTTGATTGTTGGTGTACTAGTGAAATGTAGCATCGGTCAAGCCTAGTGCAGTTGATAGGCTTTAAATTTTACAAAGCAAAATAGCTAAGGTATATTATACCAACCCCTGAGGATGCCACCCACAACAGTCAACTAACACCCAGTTAACTGTTTACTGCTGGGTGAAGGTCACCAGGTGTAGGGTGTAAGGTACACATTACCAACGCGATGAACAATTAGACACATGTGCAACATCTGTGTATCTTTATTTGTCTATGTTTCACCATCCAGTGTATTGTAGTGATAGACCCACTGGATGGTGAAACGTCTACAAATGAAGAAACCCATTAACGATACCCAAATAAAGATACCCATTATGTATTGTTCCAGTCAGGGTATTGTGCCTTTTTGTTCCTTAAAGATACCCAGATGTTGCCCATGTGTGTAATTCTTCAAGTGTAAGGAGACTTGTCTGTTCACCTCACTGTGCCCGAGAATCGAACCCGGTTCATTTGGTTGTAAGCCAAGGTGTCTTGATACGGTTTAAGGTAGTTTCTAGAGCAGTCTGGTACTAGTAGTGTTTACGTCTGCATATTTAAACAAGTCATCCATCATTTTTTTCACTCGTTATTTTCTCTCTTTCGTTTCCCATTCGCCTTCCGCTTTATGTAATTTTATTAGCTTTCGTTACTCATTTCTATATTTGCTAAGAAAGATATAAGGTTATTTTCTAGTTTATACCACGATATCGTTCTTGTTTTTCGTGTTATTGTTTTCTTATTTTTCTTGTTCTTTCTTGTTGATCCTTTTCTTGTTCTTTATTGTTGCTTTTCTTGTTCTTTCAAATTTCTTTTCTTGTTCTTTATTGTTGTTTTTCTTATGCTTTATTGTATATTTTCCTTGTTCTTTCCTGGTATTTCTCGTGTTCTCTACTGATTTTCTTGTTCATTGTTTTTAGTGCAGTTTTTCGTGTGTTGTTCTTTATTGTTGTTTTAAGTGTTGTCGTTATTATTATTTCTTGTTTTTTCGTGTCCTTGTTATTGTTCAGTTCATGTCCCTCTTAAGGGTATTGATCCACAGCTCTTGGACCCTTTGAGGATATGTCTCCTGAGCCTCTTGATGGTGTTAATCTCCAGCTCCTGGACCTCTTGGGAGGATTGAGCTATACCTCCTAGTGAGTTTTAGATTTTCCTGCATTACAAACGTATGGCGCACCCTGTACTATTCATTTTGCGTGCGTTGAGGTAGAGTGGGCTAGGGTTATTGGAGACTGGAAATACCTCTCTTGGATCGCGTAGTAACTGAAATACAGCTAGTTTTATTTTTTCCGTTAGTGATTGTTTTCAGGCCGTGGTGGCATCTGAAAATACTTACATTTGATAAATTAGTTGCATGTGCATCACTTGGGTATTTTTACCGAGGAAACGTTCACATTGGCTTCATCAGTCCTATACAAAGAAGAATGGTGAAGATCAGAAGTTTGAGGTAATCAGTCCCTCAGGCTGAGGGACTGATTACCTCAAACTCCTGATCTTCACCATAGGACTGATGAAGCCACTGTGTGGCGAAACGTTTCCTCAGTAAAGATGCCCAAGTGTTGTACATGTGTCTAATTTATCAACCTATCGGTTCTCCGAACCATTTACCTACATAAGCAAACACATGTTGGCAGTGTAATCCAGTGGGTTCATTGGCGTCACTATTCACCTTCCCTGTCATTTCGTGCTGGTGGATCGAAGTCAACACTGTCACATCACCTTTGTGATGCCCCTGAAACTCCATGATGTCACTGGTGTGAAACACCTGCACCTCGCTGGTACCAATACCTGCGGTGAACCTGGACATATGTCAATATGAATAAATATATAAATTTAAAGTGGCAATAATTAATTTATCGTGCAGTCTCTGCTCTCATGGAGAGAAACTGGGAACCATTCACTACTTGGGTGACATTATATAATCCGCAGTTTTCTGCCCTTTTTACTATATCCGGGTGAAAATTGGTTCCTTTTTTTTTTCAAGGAATGTAAGGAACCGCACTGTTGTGTAGTGCACAAGCCTTAAACCTAACACACGACACATACACCCTCGTGTAGTAAATAGGCCTAATAGAATAAACCCTCTTGTAGTATATAGGCCTAATAGAATGCACCCTCTTGTAGATAGGTCTAATAAAATACACCCTCTTTTAGTAGATAGGCCTAATAGTATACATACACCCTGGTATAACGGACAGACCTTTAATCTAGCACAAGAGACAAACACAGGACACACACACACTCGTATAGTGGCTAGGCTTTGAATCTACCACATTAAACAAACACCAGTCACTTGCTTGTGGCAGATTATTTCCATCAGTCTGATGTCAACAACATATCAGGTTTTAAGAAACATAACACATTGGTTGAAAACAGTGACCGAAGGTCATCTATCTCATAGAACAATCCCGCTTCGTTCTCAAACTTGTCACATGAAATCTATATGGGTCATGCGTAGCATTGTGAAGGAGGGGAGGATAGCTCAAATTCTTTGGATTAAAAGACCCTTACTAGCATCAACGCACCACTCCTGTAAAGAGCAACTTAATACAGTGCATCAGTTTGTCCATGACCTAAGAGGAGACCATCACATATTATTCAAGGTCATGTTTACTTGGTTTCGTTGGTTACCGGGGTTTAAAGCCTATCGACTACACCAGAGTCATTAAGGCTGCATGCAACCTTTCATTACCAAGCAAGAATACTTTAATCCCTAAAACGGATTAAAATAAATTCTCAGCATATATACACTGAGAGAGATACACCTCACAGTGTTTATATACTGTGTTGTTTAGTCTATTTTAGTTTAAGATTAATTAACCAGTGTTTACTTGTAGCTAAATATGGTAGTTAAACATATTAACATTTGCCTTATTTAATGCCATTTTTAATGAAAATTCTACGTATCTAATGGTTATAATCATAACCATAATTTTTAAAGCGGAAGGCCTCGGTCAGATGACCAAAAGCTCCAGCTGCGGGTCATCACGTGACTAAGACCCGCGTCAGGAAACACTTGTACTGTTTCCTGACAAACCTTACCTAACCTAATTCTACATTAGTCATGTTATTAAAAATAAATTTTAATTTTATAGTCACTTTATTTGTACAAAATATTCACGAATTATCAAAATAAATACACGGGATTAGTTATGATTCCCACTTATATATATACATCTGAGAGAGAGAGAGAGAGAGAGAGAGAGAGATTTCTCACACTGGAGAGAGAAACTGACACCCTGAACTGTTTTTCTGACACTGAAATTGGGTTGGTTGACATGTTAAGCTACATATCTTAACTCTTAGACAAGTGACGCCATTAACAGGGTTAATACTATGTATGAATCTATACATATAAGGGACAATACAATTGACACAAAGCTACACATATGACACGTGACACTAGGCTACACATGTGACACAAGGCTACACACATGACATGTAACACAAGGCTACACACATGGCACGTGGCACATAGCTACACACATGACACGTGATACAAGGCCACACGTGACACTAAGCTATACATCTGACACACTAGAGAGAGACAGGGTTATACCTACGACTCCACATTCTCACATTAAAGGTTACATACCAGTATTAATGTGAGTGTAAACTACAGTTTTATTCCTCTCTGTGTTAGCTAGGAGGAGTCACAGCGTCCTTGATCCACTAGTTTACTAGCTAGCACAAAGCTAACTGGTAAAGTAGCTAATATACTCATTAATTATTGTGCTCACTAGTTGGGTAACTAGTGACGTTAATAGTTAGCTAAGTAACAAAGTAACTATTGACGTAACTAGTCAGCAGGACCTTAGCCATGTATAAACACACACACACACACACACACACACACACACACACACACACACACACACACACACACACACACACACACACACACAACACACAACACACACACATACACACACACACACACACACACACACACACACACACACACACACACACACACACAATTTAAAAATATATATATATATATATATATATATATATATATATATATATATATATATATATATATATATATATATTATCCAAAGAATTATTTTAAAGATCCTATTAAACATTAAAATTAGTTGTTAATAAAGGAGACTGATAAATCAACAGAAGGATGTGTCTGTAAATGTCTGTGTTAATATAACTAAACATTAAGTGAGTTTATTGCCAATGATCAATTTACTTTTATGCAAAATTTGACACTTTCGAAGGTCAACTCATCGAGTACAGAGCTTTAATAATCACTAAACTCATTTGATATGCATGGTCATAAATCTCAGGGCAATTTTATAGCCGGTGAAGGGCCCTCCATCACAGGAATTAGAGCTAGCCTCTTCTGTAAATCAAACCTAATCACCTTCCATCCCTCAGTTAAACTCTGTCTTGCTGATGTAAACAATGACAAGAAATGCTTGCTTGTATTCAAGCTGGTAGGATTGTATGGAGACTACGTAAGGAGCCATCACTGTGCGAGGCCTGGCCTTCAGCCTCACTACTCTTGTAACGACAGTCAGTGTCAGGTGTTGTGGATGAGGCACACAATGCGCGTTATTGCATTTTAAAAGACGTTTCTTCCAGTATGGACTTTATAATTAATGAAGTCCCCAGTGGAGGAAATGTTTTCCCTAAATAAAATGTCATATACCGCATTGTGTCTTATTTACTACTCAGTGTATTATGTCACTGTGTTACTATGTTAGACGTTACTTGAAGCCGAGTGTAGCCAGATGACATACCACGGCCAAGACGTTGCTCAACACTCATTTGGACAGTGATTTAATGTGTGTAGAGCTTTATAAGGCCACCTTGATAAAGCTCTATATTGCTAAACGTTGTCTCAGTAAAAGCTTGTTTTGAGAGAGGTATTATTTCTCGAAGGTAAATGATGGCTTAACACTGGTCATTAATTTGGTAGACACTTTGCTGCTGTGATGATAATATTGTTATTTTCATATTGATAAATAAGTTTCCAATGTGATTGTTGGGGTAGTGAAGGGAGTGATACAGGACACTGCCACCACCACAGTGGGTGTAAACACAGTAATGTAGAGGAAGACTTTATAGTGGAAGATTTTTCTCTCAAGAACACTTCATCAAGTTCATTTCCCGATGAAACGGCCGGAATATTGTTGTTCTCTATTACCCGTGTGTAATACCTGCCTGTTGGCTTGATGTTCAGGCCACAACCTCCAGCAACGCCACAACTCGTTGCTAGAAACTCGAAATTATCCGTTACCCTTATATTTGTTGTATTTTTCTGTATAACTTCCTAAAAAAAATATGAAAATTTCTGCGTGTGTACGTACCTGATTTGTACTCACCGATTTGTATTTGCGGGGGTTGAGACTTACCTCCGTGTCCCCGCTTTGTAGGTTACTCTGATCGTTATCACTGATTTCTGGACTTTTGGGAATTATCTTGTGTACTCTTGAAGGTGTGTTGAGTTTGCCTTCATAATTTTTCATACAAGTCATTCCACTTTTCAGACAGCCTATGGCTCGTGTCTTCACCTTCCACTTGTGTCCCTTTAATCTTGGTCCTTTTCATTAAAATAGTCTGTCCCTATTTTCCCTATCAATTCCAATAAAATTTTGTATGTTGTAATCATGTCTCCCCTTGTCATTTTCATTGCCAAAGTCGTCAGCTTCAGTTTCATTATCTCAGTTCTGGTACTGTGGTTGTAAATGTTTGGAACTTTTCGAGCTTCACGTGCTTGACCAGGTGTGGGGGGCTCCATGCTGGGACCGCGTACTCACTGATGTGTTTAACACATATCGTATATAAAATTCTGAAGGATTCTTTGTTCATGTTCCTGAATGCTATTCTGATTTTTCTCAATTGTCGCTGACACTTTAGCATTTCTCCGATATTTACAGTTTCTCTTCCCCCATGTTGTACTTTGTGTGCGACTTGCCCTCACCTCCAAATCACATGACATTGTGTTTGTTTTGATTAAACTCTAGAAACCACTTGTTTGACCACGTCTGCAGCCTGTTGAGGTATTCCTGGAGTTTGTCAGTGTCTTCTCCTGTTCTTATTCTTCTCGTTAGATTTACATCATTAGTAAACAGTGACAGGTGTGAGTCGATTCCCTCCGATAGGTCGTTCACATATATTAAGAACAGAAGTGGTCCTAACATTGATGCTTGCGGTACCCCACTTGTTACTCTCTGATCACCTTTTGTTCCTCTTGAGGGTGTTGAGCTATAGCTCCTGGTCCTTTTGAGGGTGCTTATGTTGCAGCTTCTGGGCTTGGGGGTGTTATGTTGCAGCTCCCGGATCTCTTGAGGGTGTTGTTAGGTTGTAGCTCCTGGGCCTGTTGAGGGTGTGTTATGTGATAGCTCCTGGGCCTCTTGAGAGTGTTCCTCTGCAGTTCCTGGAAAGTGTTGAGCTACAGCTCAAGGAATGTTAGGGGTTGGGATTATTATGGTGGGGATGTCCCTGGTCACAGCTACCGAAATTATCTGTTCTTGTATGTGCTTATCATGTCTTCTCTTTTCCCCTTATTAACCAAAGACGACACGGCAGATTATTTCAGCCTTGATAGGTATCTTCTGCTCCCGATTATTGTAAGTGTTGTAGTGTGTCACTCTTGTTGTGTTGGTTCACTAATCTCTAGTCATTTCGTAGCTCCTGTTTGAGTTTACTCTATGTTGGTCGCTGTTAGTTTCCCAGTGTGGACCAGCGCAGCATCTCTCAGTGTTGAGGTAACGTTGTGTTGTGAGCAACTTTCTTCACCACTTATTCATCCACATATTTAAAGCCAATTTTATAGTTGGCCAGTGACGCCTGGAGTCTCTGATGTGTTTAATATTGTATTACACAGTCTGTTCTTTATGATGCACGTTCTCACTGCTTCACTATTTCTATTACATTGCACTGATCTACATGTTCCATCAACCTTCTGTTATTGCACTTGTTTTATGCACGTTCTACTGCAGGGGTATACTCTTATTCTTTGAGTAGTTGACACATTTGTTACATTCCAAGATTTTCGTTCATAACTTGAGAAAGCTTGATCCAATCGGCTTTAAATTCTCAACGCTGGTGGACTATACATAAGGAAAGGTTCATGCAGCGACTGGCTTGTTCATGTGTCTCCTGGTCAGTTTTATGAAGATCATTCCTGATTTTTGCTATGTGACAACTTGAGAAAGCCTCTTCTGACTGGCTTCAAACCTCAGATGCTGGTGTATCTTGATTAGCAGATTTTGTTGGATAGATCTTGGGCTGTGTAGGTGCTAACTTGGCAAGTTTATTAAAATAATTGTGGGGCAGTTGTTTTCCATGCAATAATTTGAGTGTGCAACTTGTTAAACAACTTTAAACTTTAAGTGTTGTGTTTTGCTCAGATAAAATTCGTATTGTTATTGGGCAGTGTAAGTCCTAATTTTCTAATTTCATTAAATTAGAATATTGATTTTCGCGAGATAACTAATGAATGCTTGTTCTGATCAGCTGTAAACCTTCCAAACTGTCGTGTCTTACTTAGTGGAAAGTTTGGATAGATTTTGGGCAGTATAGGCGCTAATTTGATGTATTCCTTGAAGAAT
Source organism: Cherax destructor (assembly GCA_009830355.1). Lineage (NCBI taxonomy): Eukaryota > Metazoa > Arthropoda > Malacostraca > Decapoda > Parastacidae > Cherax > Cherax destructor. Next base: position 14,239 of record WNWK01009841.1, read on the forward strand.
TAGGGACAGTTTCAGTGTGATAACTTTTGAATGTTTTCTCTGCTCAGCTTTAAATCTTCATCAGTGTTATTTAACTGCGTTAGAAACTTACTACACTGTGTTCCTTGTCCGTATATTAGAGGGTCTGGGTTTATGGGATATTTGGGATACCTTTCTCGTATCGCACAGCCACAAAAACAAGTTTATTTTTGACTCACCAAATCGTAATAATGCGATTGTGAACATGATGGCGGCTTTGAGGGGACTTCAGCTAGAGCCCATCACAGCCACGCTGGTGTGGGATTCATCTGGAAAAACCTGCATTTGTGGTCACTGTGGTGGCCCTCGTTAACATTCCTGTGGTGTATAGTAATATACCTAGTTGGATGAAGCTTGTTAGTACGGTGTGGACCAGTGGTTAACACACTGGCCTGTCAGTTTCAGAACTCACCTGCCATAAGAACATAAGAGGGAACACTGCAGCAGGCCTACTGGCCCATGCGAGGCAGGGTGATTTAACAAGTCTGTTGTTTTATTGCTTGTCTTGCATAAACTCTGCAACATTGGCTAACATATTCATATAGTTTGAATTACTTATTGCAAATCATATTTGTAGATTAGTATGTGTTTATGTTTGTGTGTTTTGTATTATCTTCTATTTGTGGCTGCAAGGGTCGTGTCTCAGCTCCTGGTCCCGCCTCTTGGGTTTCTAAAGTTCTTGTTTAATGGGCTCTATTGTAGGTATTATTAAACTCTGGTGTTTGCTGCTCGTCCTCTTCCTCCTTGATTCTCCGGTACTCTCCCGGCCTGGGTCTTTTCCAGATGGTGACCCGGCCTTGGCTCCGTCTTGGAAGTGTCGTGAGACCCTCGTCTGAGCCATTCCACTTCCTGATCACATTTAGGCTGAATAAGTGCTTTCTAACAGCCCTGTCATTTATTTGCTTCCTGAACTAGTTGTGTCAGCTTTTTCAGTCTCTCTCTTTTCCCTATTAAGTCCTGTGAGTGTCTTGTACGTTGTTATGATGTCTCCTAGTTATTTTTTTTTCATCAAAGGTCAACAAGTTTGGTTCCTTTAGCTCTTCCTCGTACGTTAGCCCTCTCAGCTTTGGGATCAGTATTGTTGCAAATCATTGTATTTCTCATAGTTTCTTTAAATGGTTATAGAGTATAACCATATGCTCCAAGCATATGGGTATACTGTGGTAGATCTGTCAAATGTCGTGTATAGGGTCCAAAATTATTTTTATGTTGAAGTTCCTGACAGTCGTTTTTAAGTTCGGAAGACTCGCTCACTCCACTATTTTTTTATATGCGCCTCTCGTGATATGATCTGTACTGCGATTTTTTTCATGGTAATTCTCCCTTTTCTAAGGTTTGAAGCCTCTTCACCGGTATTCTTCCACTTTTGCATTGAATGTGACCTTTCTTGTAGTGTGGTCAAGTCCTCTGTGTGTGAGTGTACTCACCTAATTGTGGTTGCAGGGGTCGAGACTCAGCTCCTGTGTGTGTGTGTGTGTTCTTTCTAGATTCACATCAAAGTATTTTTTCGGTAGTTTAACTAATATCAATTATGTATAGGGATAGTTACCATGTTTATGGTCACATTCTGAGTCATTGCACTGATACATCCATTGTCCTGATACATCAGAGTACATATCTGATATTTCAGAATAAAGGTTAAGTACCGAGTACATATATTTTATTAGATAAGTAAATATATATAATATAAAAGACTTTAGTGATTTATTAGAAAGCCCTCTCACCGTGTACCAAAGAGTGGCAGTAACATTTCTAAGGGAAGTTTTGGCTGGTCTGTTGCCATAGTGATAGAGAAAGAGGTAGGCGTCAGTGTGTCTGAAGGCTGCTCACTGTCCGAGACCGGCGCTGACGTCTCTGCTTCCTTGGCACGGCCAAGAGTGCCGCTCAAGTTGAAAATTGGCTTCGACGTGCGTGGTACATGGATCTCAGGAATGTCGTCTGAATCCTTGCCCTCAGGAGAGTCCTCGGACACTGAGGGCGCTGGGGATGGCAGCTCTTGTAATGGGACAGCTATATTCGATGCTTCGAGTTGTCTAGGATGAACTGTGATCAGCATCGGGGGTTCCTGTGACTCTGCCGCTGGGGAGCTTTCAGAATTTTCTTCAGCGGAGGTTTGAGATGATGAGGCAGAGGGAAGTGGAGATGGACTTTCTTCCGAGGCGGCTGTCTGTAAGTCACTTGCTGCTCCACTCTTACTTTCTTGTTCTGAGGACGAGCCGGTGACAATCTCCTTGACAATTATTTCCGATGGCGTGTTAATCTTCGGTTCTGGATTTATTGGATGTTCATGGGCCTCAGTGGCAGGCTCTACTGGATCACCTCCGAGATTAGCGGATACCGTGATAGACATGACCACGCCTCCTTCTTCCGAAGCTGGTGACGCTGTTATTATTTCCGGCTCTTGGTGGTGATATACAGGAGCTGGGGAAGGCTCACCATCTGAAGTAAATGGACTGTGGAGAGGTCTGAACCCTCCCGACGACTCCAACCCTGGTCCCTCGTCTGGAGGACTCGCAGAAATTTCCTTTTTCTCTTGTAATTCGATCTCTGTTTCTTGTGGCTTAGAGGAAATTTCTCTAGTAATAGTCTCTTCCAGTACATGTTCTTCACCTCCTTCACCCTCCCTAAGAGTGTCCTCCTTATGTTCCTCACCCTCTTTAATAAGACTATCATCCTTCTTATGTTCCTCACCCTCCCTAATAAGACTATCATCCTTATGTTCCTCACCCTCCCTAATAATAGCATCATCCTTCTTATGTTCCTCACCTTCCCTAAGAAGGGTATCATATTTCTCACCCTCTTCACCCTCCCTAGTCTCCTCCACAGGTTCCTCACTTTTCTCTTGTGCCGGTTTTATCTTACCTGAAAAGTTATTCCTAAACGGTCTGATTGGGATTCTCCGACTAGATCTTTCTTCATCACTTAGTTGTCCGTTTGACAAGAATTTCGCTCTCGCTTCTCGTAGGTTCTGACTTTGTTGTTGGTTTCTCTCTGGGAAAATTGGGTTGAATGCTTCTGGTACTTCCTTATCAGAGCTGTCTTCGGCTTCTACGATGTCAGGCGTCTCGGTTTTCCTATAACGAGCGCTTAGCTGATGCTTTCTGTTTTTCAGGAATTCTCTGAAACGAGCCCTGAAGTCTGGATTGATTATCTTCCTGCCAGTTTCGTCACCTGGGGCAACGTCTGTGTCATGCTCGGGTTGTTGAAGTGACCTGGGAGAGGTGTCACCACCAGCCTCACCTCTCTCACTCTCCACCTCCTTCTTGTGCTGTTCAGGAGCAGGGAGAGAACTTTGGTTTGGTGTTGCAGACGAGTCACGAGGCTCCTGGATATTTCTCGTTTCTGCAGAAGACGTGTGTAACTGCGAGGACAGCTGGCCGAAGCTCGGTTCTTTGTGAACGAGTGACCGAGAGGTTTCCTGGACCTCTTGATCTGTCCTCAGGATTTCTTTTACTTCGAGAACGTTATCTCCTTCACGTTGAGATGACTTGGGTCTGAATCTGTTAATTCTTCTGTTTCTGGTATTAGGTGTGAATGATGCAGCATTCAAAGGATTTTCTGTTGTTGTTGTTGTGCTCTCGAGATCTGGCTCAGGATTGTCACTTGTAGCGGTTATGCCTCTTAGTCTGTTTCTGTACCTTTTGAACCTCTCTGGATCTAATCCTCCTCTTCTGGATGAAGGTCGCTTTCTGTTGGCAGTAGTGGTTGTCGTGGGCGCGTCCTCCTCACTTTCCGGCTGTTCTGTTGTGATGCTTTGAGGGGTGACTGGTGCGTTGTTTCGCCTACTATTCTTCAGTCGGTTTAAGCGTGATTGGATCCTTTTCCTGAAAGGTGGGAGTGTTGTCGTGGGTTCAGTAGTCGTTGCTCTCACGGGCGAGTCAGTGATATCTGGATACTCTTCAGGAAGGTCAGGCTCGTACTCATCTGGCTTTTCTGGTTCAGTCTCTACAGGAGCTAGAGTAGTTGTTCGCGAGGTCAGACGTGTACGCAAGCGATTTCTAATATTAGGACGACGCCGTGTGAGTGGTCTGCTAACTTCCGTGGGAGGTTCTGGAGTGGTTGTAGTGACGATTGCTTCTATTACGCCTCTAGGTTCTTCTCCAGCATTCTCGTAATCATTTTCGATAGGTAGAATAATATTAGTTTCTTCTTCCATGCTCTCTACGGCGTTGATAATATTTGGTAAAGTTTCATCATTAATGTCACCCTGAGGATGAACGTTGTTATCGAAGTGATTCTCTTCAGGGATGCCAGCTGGACCTAGGTTAGGGTGGAATATCCCGGGTTGTGGTTGGAATACACTACTCTCTTGATCGATGTGGATACCAGGAAGCCTTGGGAATTCTCCTCGTATCTGACTGGCCGGCGGCGTAGGGAAAACAAATGGCTTTTCTGACGTCTCTTCTGTAACGGGTTGTGGCTGTAATCTAGTGAATGACGGCAGCCTTTCATTCGATTGCAAGAATGGATTGTGGAATTCAGAGTTTTCTAGACCTGTTATTAGGGTGGAGGGAGTGGTAGGTTGCTGAATTGGTCTTCGTGGTCTCGATGGCCTTCTACGGACTGACTGCTGCTGCTGTTGCTCCTGCTGGTTGTTGTTAGGTCTGCGTCTTGCACTGGGTCTCTGCTCAACAGCTGGTCGGTCAGTATTTTGGTCTTCAGGTTCTTCATCTTTCTGATTATCTTCAGGTTTATTAAATACGTCATTGTCAGCATCAAAAGCATTTAACACATCAGAGGCATCGGAGGCAGAAGGAGCTACAGTTGCCCTGAAGAAGTTGAAGACTCTATCACGGTGAGATAATCGTGGAGACTGTTGGGACTCTTCAGTAACGGAAGTACCCTCGGCCTGAGGAAAGGTTGACACAGTCGAAGAAGGTGATTCTGTAGAGTCCTGGAAAGAATGCTGGACAGGTTGTGGAACAGGGTTGCCATGATGTGTGGGTCTATCTTGCTGGAAGCTTGGAGTGAAGAGCCCCTGTATTCCAAGAGTGGCAGGAGTCTGGAGTGTAAACGGAGGAGATGGTGTTGGTCTGACGAATGACTGCGGTGGCCGCTGCTGTAGTGAAGGATGAACAAAATCAAAACTAGGCGACTGCTGGGCAAAGTTTGGATGGAAGGTTGGTCGTCTGAAAACTGTTTCTGGTTGAGGAGCCGCTGCTTGACTGAAACTGTGTCCTGGAGGAGAGGCTGACGGTTTCCTGAAACTTGGCACTGATTGGGGTGTTGGCGAGTGAACGAAACCTTGAACATGTTGGTGGCTAAAACTTTGTACTGGTCGTGGATCTGGCTGGGTAGGCGGTGACAAACGACCGAAAGTGTCCGTTTGTTGGGTAGATGACGGACGACCGAAGATATCCACTTGATGTTGGGGCGCTGGAGGACGACCCAGACTGTCCACTTGCTGTTGATGTGGTGGACGACCGAAAGTGTCCGCTTGTTGTTTGGGTGATTTCGGACGTCCGAAGTTATCTACCTGCTGTTGAGATGATAACGGACGACCTGAGTTGTCTACTTGTTGAGGCGATGCCGGACGACCGAAGCTGTCCACTTGGTGTTGAGGTGGGGGATGATCAAAACTGTTCACCTGACGTTGAGATGGGGGACGACCGAAACTGTCCACTTGGTGATGTGATGATGATGGACGACCGAAACTGTCCGTTTGCTGAGACGATGACGGACGACCGAAGTTGTCCACTTGCTGTCTAGGGGCTGGTGGTGCACCGAAGCCAGACGTTTGATGGAACTGTCGATTGAATACCACCGGATGAATGGGAGGTTGATTAAACACAAAGTTACCTGAAGAAGGAAAGCTAGGTGTTGAGAGGAAATTTGGTGGATTCGATTGGACGGTCCTGGACGTTTTCGGGACCCCAATGGAGCTCTGTGCAGGGAAGCTCGCTTGTGGTCTGAAAGGCGTGGATGAGGGTGAGAATGACTGGAAACTAGAAGACAAAGCTCCGTGCCCCGTCTGATGAATGGCGTCTCTGTTGGGGCGAACTAGTTCTGTTGGCTCGTGTGAAGCGGCTGGGCCAGAAGCAGGTGTGACAGGCTGGAACTCATCTGGATCGTTGGTAATGCGAGAGGAAGGGCGGAAAGTGTCTGGTGTTGTTTGGCTCACCTCGGAAGAATTGTAGGGATTATCCTCATCATCATTAAAAGAATCGTCAAAGTCATATCGCTGTGGTTGTTGCCGGTAATCAGAGGACTCGTCATATGTGGAATCTGTGTGTGGGTTGTGAGGACCAGTGGGCGGGGGAGGATATGATGCCCACGGCCGAGCGAAACTTTGTTCTTTGCTTGAGGTCCTCTGGGGAACACGTGATGACTTCTTGGCCTTTCCTTGGAAAAATGGTAACTGGAAGAAATGACTGCTACTTTGCCTTTGGGGTAGTCGTCTGCGCTGTGGTGGGAGATCGATAAACGCCCGGTCGATGGTGTCGACGTATTCCACTCCGTCGACGTTGTCGGTCCGGTCGACAGTCTGATCTTTGGTGGTGGTAGGATTGTCGTAGGGTATGTTAGCCAGGGAAGCGAAAGCTGATAACGCTGACGTCATGCTATTGTCCCACACCCCAGAAGACGGCCGCTTCACGTTAGTATTTTTAATCATGCGCTTTGAGGCGACGGGATGAGGGGCTTGAAGAACTGACTGAACGTTGTCCGTGTCGAAGTACTCATAGTTATAGTCCACGTCGAGCGCTGGGTCGTAGCGTCGCCTTGAGTCGTCTTCATCCGTCCTTAGTAGCGCCGGGACGTTCTGAAAGCTCTTTACTGGAGCCGAATCAACAGACTTGTTGCTTCCTGACGGTCCCACGGTCCCTGCGTGAGCACAGTCACTTAAGAAACCAGCGCTGCATGACGTCGTTACCTGCAGAAGTAATGGAAAATAAAGTAAGTTTATTCAGGTATACACACATACAGTTACATAGACTATCATACATAACAGCATATGCGTAGAGAACCCAGGATAACTAAAAAAAGTCAGTGACTTATTTCCATTGGGGTCATTTTAATACCTTATTATTATACTATAAAGGAGATAATAACTTATTATTATACTATAAAAGAGATATACTAGGAATAACGTAAAATGAGTTATTTATACAAGTGTCAACTAAAAAAATAAAAAATCATTCTCCCCATTTTCTGTCGCTACATTCATTAGGCACTTTTTGGCTCTCTTCTTGAACTGGCTCATGCTATGACTGGCTTTGACATGTACAGGCAGTCTGTTCCATTCCTTTATTGCTGTACGGTTAAAAAGTGTTTGAAGCCTGGCTACTGACTGTGGGTATTACAAAGTTGTGCTCTCTCCCCCTAGTTCTATGACTGCTTTGGTTCCCAGCCTTGACAAAATTGAGGAAGGTGTCTACATGTGGTATGGTAATGCTGTAAATGACTAAGACATGAGGGAAAAAATGTAATTTTCAAGGATTGAAGGAAAGCAAGTAAGGAGAGGGATAGTATAGTCAAAGGTCAAATGAAGAAAGCAACCTGATGACCCTGTGTGATGTAACCTGATATGGGCCCATGATTCAAGTGAGGAGAGAGAGAGAGAGAGAGAGAGAGAGACAGAGAGAGAGAGAGACAGAAAGAGAGAGAGACAGACAGATACAGAGAATCATGTGGATCTATCACAGAGATGTCAACATTTTTGCAATACTTTATGTATTGTCAAGGCATACTGAAGAACTAATGGATCAAGTTTATATAAAACAGTGTAATGAAAAGGTAGTCCTTATTGGAGTGGATTATGCTTGACTTGTATATAATTGTCATTATATTATTTAGAAACGGCATATATTTGAGTAGTAGTTAATTCAGACTTGCTAACCATACGTTACCATTTCTTGGTCAAAATTCTGTAGTAACTAGACAAAGCATGTTTTCTAATACCGACTGTGTGAGCAGTTTGTGAATTGTTAAATTTCAATAAAACTGGTCTGGTTACTAAGGTGGATCTGGAGGATTTTTTTTTAGGTTTCCTTACTACTGAATTGCCAAAGTATAATTGATCACTTCAATATCATAACCATTATTAAATTAATCAAACTATGTTAAAGATATAAAATTCATGTTCAGTGACCTGTGGCATGCTCTGAAAATTTGGGTTGGCCATGGGTAACCCTCTGTCGCCTGGACTGAGTTATAAACTGATAGTCTCACAAATACCCATTAAAAATGAAGATTTTCAATTCACAAACAAGTAAATAATTAAGCACAAGACTTGAGATATGCTAAAATAGTCAGGATGAGTCAGTTCTCAAGTGCAATTTTTTTTCCTTTCAAAGGGGGGGGGAGAAATGTCTTCATACTGGTGAAGGGCTCTTGATTCAAGGAATTGGGAATGACCTCTTCCTTGGATCAACCCTGATTAATTCTCATTCCCCATGAACTGTATGACTAAGGGTTTAGCGATTCCCATGAATATAATAATAATAATAACAATAATAATAATAATAATAACCTCGTTAAATTTGAGGCCGTCGCTGCACTGGTAGGTGAACCTCTGAGAAGAGTCAGTGCAGTAGTGGAAGACGGTGCAGCCAAAGTCCTTATCACCGTAATATCCTGAAGGACGACCCACACACTGGAACCTGACGAGGGGCAGCACAGAGTGACGGGGGTCCACCCTCCCTCCCTGTGACGGCGTCGATGGTGACTCCACCTGTCAACCAAGGAAAACCTTAGTCCTGACACTGATTCACTGCCATCACATGAACTTTCAGAACTGAAAGTAACAGATGATAACCAATAATCTCACTGATGAAAGATCAAGCCACTAGTAACAGAGGATCGAGCCTTCACTACTTCTTATACTGTATGATCCATACAGAATGATTACACACACACACACACACACCTTTGTTATGATCCCCCCTCACACCTGTGACATGATTCCTCCTCACACCTGTCATGATTCCCACTCACACCTGTGTCATAATTTCCCCCTCACACCTGTGTCATAATTCCCCCTCACACCTGTGACATGATTCCCTTCACACCTGTGTCATGATTTCTTCACATTTGTGACATGATTTTTTCTCAGACCTGCGACATGATTCGCCTCACACCTGCGACATGATTCGCCTCACACCTGCGACATGATTCGCATCACACCTGCGACATGATTCGCCTCACACCTGCGACATGATTACCCTTACACCTATGAGGTTCTTTCTCAAACACCTGTGACATTATTCCCCTCACACCTGTCTACCTACCTAGAGTCTACCTGGAGGGTATTCCGGGGATCAACGCCCTTGCGGCCCGATCCATGACAAGGCCTCCCGGTGGCTCAGAGACTGATCAACCAGGCTGTTACTGCTGGCCGTACGTAGTCCAATATATGAACCACAGCCTGGCTGATCCGGCACCGACTTTAGGTATCTGTCCAGCTCCCTCTTGAAGACAACCAGGGATCTATTGGTAATTCCCCTTATGCCTGGTGGTAGGCTGTCTAACAGTCTTTGGCCCCGGACACTTTTCGAGGTTCTCGCCCAAACACCTGACATGATTCCCCCTCACACATACCAGGTTCTTTCCCAAACATCTGTGGCATGATCCCCTCACACATACGAGGTTCTCTCCCAAACATCTGTGGCATGATTCCCCTCACACATGAGGTTCTTTCCCAAACACCTGTGGCATGATTCACCTCACACCTGTGAAATGCTGCTTCACGAGTCATATAGAAAGGTGAGCAATATTACTGATGGTGTAGTCAGTACGTTCTCTTATAACTCAGTATAATTATCACCCTTATTATAGTGCACCTCTACGCTATTTAATTACCATAACTGTCTATCATTAAACACATTCACATCCTCGCATCATCCTATTTCCTGTATTATTATTCTTAGTTAATCGTTTATTATTATTAGTTAATCATTAATTATTATTTATTATTATTTTGAATTAGAATTATCATGTCAAATATGGTGCTTTAATACCCAATGTCAATTAACTTTAACGTCATTTTCAACATGACACTGTCTTTACTGTGTCTTTGTGATCTACATCTACATTATTATTGTAGTATCTAAATCAGTAACTATCATCTACATTATTGTAGTATCTAAATCAGTAACTATCATCTACATTATTGTAGTATCTAAATCAGTAACTATCATCTACATTATTGTAGTATCTAAATTAGTAACTAAGTGTTTCACTCTCACAGTAGATTCCTTTATTAACCACAGTGGTCCCTCCTAGGTTTTGCCCAGTAGCATATTATCCTTGTCTTAACTATTTACATAATAGTAGATAGTCTCCAGTCTAGCTAGCAGTAGATAGTCCATTACAGTTAGCCTCGGCGTGGACTGTTTAAAGTTTTCTACTATTCACATTACCCTTGTATTCCCTCCCATGTTTGCAACGCCGTCTCTCACTCTCCCATGTTTGCAACACCGTCTCTCACTCTCCCATGTTTGCAACGCCGTCTCTCACTCTCCCATGTTTGCAACGCCGTCTCTCACTCTCCCATGTTTGCAACGCCGTCTTTCACTCTCCCATGTTTGCAACACCGTCTCTCACTCTCCCATGTTTTCAACACCGTCTCTCACTCTCCCATGTTTGCAACACCGTCTCTCACTCTCCCATGTTTGCAACACCGTCTCTCACTCTCCCATGTTTGCAACACCGTCTCTCACTCTCCCATGTTTGCAACACCGTCTCTCACTCCCCATGTTTGCAACATGAAAAAATATGCAAAGTAGTGTCTAAACATTACCAACATCTTGCAAGACTAGTTCGATACAGTGAATAAGAGTAGCAATAAATGAATGGTGGAATGCAACACATGAGGGAAAAGGGATGAAGCTAGAAGGGGTAAGGATAGGCTCACCTTTCGTCCTTGGGCGGAGGATAGAGACAGGAGGCTGATCAGGACACATCCTGAAACTAGAGAATCTTAATGTTAGTTTTCTTGATCTTTTAAAAAGGCTGTTAAAGTTGCCTTTTATACCATGAAGCTAAATATTACGATCACTGCTGAAAACAATGAGGTATGGAAGTTTAAGATAAAGATATATATATATATATATATATATATATATATATATATATATATATATATAACTAATGTAGTTAATACAAGATTGATTAGATTTTGTCGCCGAAGTGGCTAGTTTATTGTGCACACCATATCCATCCTGTGGACGGTAGCGCAAGAGCATCTGGATACACAAAAGGCCTAGGAAGCAGACCCTCCCCCACCAAAAAAAATATCCAGACAACGTGTTAATAGTGTCATTTTATTAGTCACTCATTTCGTGCACACGCAAAGCAAGCAGCACTGTGTCAATAATCACGTACAGTATCCAGTCCTTCTAAGGGGGAAAGGGGGTAAGGGGGTACATCCTGACTGTCCCATTAGTCTGGAATCATTGGGGAAAAATGGAAAACACAAACAACGACATTAATAAATGCCTTTATCCGTAGAACGTGTTCAATGTGTCCACCATTATTATGGATAAACGAATACAAACGAGAGGTGTGTTGCAAGATATAACGTTAAGCATTATGCTGTACCAGGTGTGTCTTTATGCTAGAAGAGGTACAGCATTTTGATCACTAAGATGAAAACTAATTAAAACCTCGTAACATAGTAGGAGTGCGTCCAGCTTACTACTCAAAAAACCCTGGTTGCGTCCTGGGATGGGAGACACGTATGGGCGTCTGCTAAGACCTGCTGCCCATGCTATCTAGCAGTAAATAAATACCTAGAAGTTAGTCCACTGTTATGGGTGGCGTCCCGGGGAAAGAATCTTAAAATAGACTCGATGGTAATAAGCCAGACGGCTTGATATTTTCTCGGGTTATCCTGGATTATTAACCCTCCCTGGTTGCTAATCAGTATAAAATCTTCTTCAGGATAGAAAATTGTCAGCAAAATGGGTTAGTAAGTTATTTTTAATTCCCTCGGGAAGTTACTAACTCGATCAGGTCAAAAAAGACCAAGCAGCCTCAGTTCTTGTTTCCATAAACATTAACTACTATACGTTGTACCAATACAAGCTTGTGCTACACCCTGTGTTATCCTCGCTAATGTGTAATGATGTTGGTAAAATTAACCACAGTATGGTAGGTAAGAGGACACAAGTGCAACTGATACGACATTTTATTGTGGCAACGTTTCGCTCTCCAGGAGCTTTGTCAAGCCTTTACGTTGCCAGAGTAATATGTCGCATTAGTTGCACTTGTGTCGTATTACCTGGCTAGTGTGGGCAGTAAGGTATTCAGGAAGCCACTTCACGCAAACTCAGAAAATCTTTCAATTAATGTCTTTGAATTTCACGTAACTGGATAGAAAGGTCAGATACATTGGCATCTCGTAACGTAATAAATTTTTAATATTTTCTAGCATTTTTTTTTTTGTGGGACGCTTTCAGTTTTCTCAGGAGAATTTTATGTATTTCTATGGAGAAATAAAAGTGTCTGGGGTGATGAGGAGTCTGCAAAACAGGAGTTTATCAATGTAAATAACGCAATTATATCAGAGTTTAGTGGCGTCAATACTTTAGAATGAATATTGCAGCGAGGAGGAAGAAGCTGGAGGCAGTGGAGTTGTTGTGTGAAGATCAATATATAACTTGAATATTACCAAGAGAATAATGAGTGCAGAAATTAGAAAGGGTGGGGTGGCATGAATGGTATAATTTACAGAGTGGAAGAGGGCTGGCTAGCTGAGATGGTTTGCACTTTTAAAGCACGAAGAAACATAGATAGATTTTTATTTATTTATTAACACATCGGCCGTTTCCCTCCAAGGCAGGGTTGCCCGAAAAAGAAAAACTTTCATTATCATTCACTCCATCACTGTCTTGCCAGAAGCGTGCTCACATTACTGAAAGATAGGCGGGTATGTTGTGGTTGGGAGGGTGATAAGGGCTCAAGGTGGGCCTAAACATCGTCTAATTTCAATTACCACTTTGTGTGTTGTATATTGTTTCAGCCACGGTATTGCGATTTCCATCCCGCACTTCGCTTTAGAACTTATATATAATTTTTGAACACAGTAGTTGTGGGGCTCAGTGGTGTTGGTAACTATGAGTAATTCATTACACAGCTGGTATAGCAGAACCATATTACACTGAGCAAGAAGTCTTGTGTACTAGCTTGCCACACCCAAGACCCACACACACATCCCCCCCATACACACACACATCCCCCCACACACATTCCACCCCACACACCCTCCACCCCACACATCCCCCACACACACACATCCCCTCAAACCCCCCACATCCCCACACCACAACCCCCCACCACACACACCATACCCCACACACACATACCCCCACACACACATACCCCACACACACATACCCCCACACACACATACCCCCACACAACATACCCCCACACACATACCCCTCACACACATACCCCCACACACACATACTCCCACACACACACATACCCTCACACACACACACATACTCCCCTACACACACATATACTCCCCACACACACACACATATCTCCCACACACATACTCATTACACACACACATACCCCACACACACATACTCCCCACACAAACACATACCCCCACACACACATACTCCCCACACAAACACATACCCCACACACACATACTCCCCATACACATACTCCCCACACACGCATACTCCCCATCACACATCCCCACACACACATCCCCACACACATCCCCACACACACATCCCCACACACACATCCCCCACACACACACATTCCCCACACACATACCTCCACATACACACACATACCTCCCACATACACACACATACCTCCCACATACACACACATACCTCCACACACACACACACATACCTCCCCACACACACACACACATACCTCCCACACACACACACATACCTCCCACACACACACACACATACCTCTCCCACACACACACACACATACCTCCCACACACACACATACCTCCCACACACACACACACACACACACACACACACACACACACATACCCCACACACTACATCCCCCTCACACACACACATACCCCACACACACACGGGCTGGGGTGAGACGTGTAAATTGCGATTGATTGATCTTTTATATAACCTTTTGGAGTTGGAGCCTTGATGTCGGTGACGAGCTTGTGTTCCCAGGAACAAGAACGACCTTTACTTGTCACAGATCTAATCTTATTAACCCCACCCCTCCCATTTTCCAAGCGACGTATGACCCTCACGGGTTTTGCTCTTTCCAGTAAGTCTGATTAGTGTGTTTTCGTTCACTAATTGTTCCCAGATATCCAGTGTATCCCCTGACTCCAGCTACTTTTCCTCTGCCCAGGCGAGAGTTGCAGTACTTGTGGCTCAACTCAGGCGAGAGTTGCCTGGAGTTGTGGCTCAACTCAGGCGAGAGTTGCAGTACTTGTGGCTCAACTCAGGCGAGAGTTGCCTGGAGTTGTGGCTCAACTCAGGCGAGAGTTGCCTGGAGTTTACCTGGAGTGAGTTCAATATAATCAAGAGCCCCAGGAGTTGGAGTTCAATATAATCGAGTCCCAAGAGTTGGAATTCAAGTATAATCAAAAGTCCCAGGAATTGTAGTTCAATATAATCAAGAGTCCCATGGAGATGGAGTTCAGTCACAGTTTTTAAAGAGAATTGGATAAGGTATAATAAAGATATTCAATATTTCACTTAAGATATGATGTTTATAATAACCCTCCCATAGTCGATAGTCTTTAAACCCCAAGTATCCAACCAACCAGCGTGTGTTAATCTTCAGACTTTGAACTAGAGTTCTTTTCAGGCTGAACTTAAGTTCTTCACATCTTGTACTTAAGTTTCTCACAAGTTGAATTTGACCTTGAGCTTCATCAACTAGATGAGGGGAAAGTGAGCACCGAGTACAAAACACTGAGCACTTAATGACTTCTTTCAAGCCTCTTAACGTAGCTGTTATTATCTGGCCACTGGCTGCGTCATCAGTGCCAGGCTGGGTGAAGGTGAAGGTGACTATGTTGTTTTATGGCAGTGGGGGAGTATACAGGTATTTGTGTGTGTGTGTGTATACGAGGAGAAACAGAGTTAAACGCGACACCTTCCTCTTTCAAAGCTTCAGTGTTGCGATCTAGAGGAAAGACGCCTGCAGCGTTCTGGACACACGACACACCGCAGGTGAGCTGGATGAAGTATTTGTGTAGTCTCTGAGATGGCATGCACGTTTTTTCTCCTTCCCATTGTATCTCTCTTGTTTTTCTTTGTTTTCAAGTAAACATTATATATATATATATATATATATATATATATATATATATATATATATATATATAAAATATATATATATAGATGGGTCCACCTCTGGTGCAAATTGTGGGACCCATAGCCTCGGAGAAGTGGATAAAAAGGCATCAAGGAAGAATATTTGGATTTATATATATATATATATATATATATATATATATATATATATATAAAAACATATTTATGAGATCAATAAACTATGACAGTATCTTTACGACCGTACCAGGTGGTACGTCGAAAGCACTGATCTCTGAGCTCCGACGTCAGGACTGAATATTTCCTCTCTTGCGAATTCCTAGCATTGTAAAACTCAGTTGTCGATGCATGCAGGATGGATGAAGCTGTAAGCCCTGCCGAAGCTGTGCCTGGATAACGTCTAGCAAGCTGGATCAAGGTATTGGACCAGTGTGGTACGGTCGGTAAAGCACTGCGTACCTTGTCATGAGGTTCGTAGGTTCGAGTCTCCGTCGGCCAGAGATCAGTGTTTGTGAATATCTTAGCCTGCTCTATGAATTCTACAATATAATATATATATATATATATATATATATATATATATATATATATATATATATATATATATATATATATATATATATATATATGAGAACACTAATCTCAGGCCGAAGGAGACTCGAACCGACGAGCCTTGAGACAAGGTATGCAGTGCCCTGCTCACCGTACCACACTGGGTTATATTTTATATCTTTAAAGAAAATGATATCGTATTACTGAAATGATGTGTGTGTGTGCGTGTGTGTGTGTGTGTGTGTGTGTGTGCGCGTGTATGTGCGTGTGTGCGCGTGTGCGCGTGTGCGTGCGTATGTGTGTGCGTGCGTGTGTACGCGTGTGTGTGTGTGTGTGTGTGTGCGCGCTCGCTCGCGTGCGTGCGCTGTTAGTGACACTGCTGTTATGAAGTTATGTACACTGTTTCTCATGAGTCACTTTTGTGAGGGGTCACTGGAGAGTGAGAGTGAGACGAATGAGAGATGAGAGTGAGAGCAAGAGTAGCGTGAGACGAGTGAGAATAGCGTGAGACGAGTGAGAATAGCGTGAGACGAGTTAGGATGAGGAGTGAGAATAGCGTGAGACGAGTGAGAATAGCGTGATAGGTCAACACAAGTGTGAATGAATCAAACTGATCTGTGACTTATGGCTTCAACACCTAAAGTCTCTCAGGGACTCTCCCAGGTCTTGTATATGATGCTGGTCAGTGGTCAACAGTTCTTGGACTACTGTGTTGTCTCTCTCGCATACCTGCGTCTCTCAGGGGCCCTTTGTGTCTGCTCTCTCAGGGCCTGTGTTGCTCTCAAGGGGGGGCCTGTGTTGTCTCTCTCACATACCTGCGTCTCTCAGGGGCCTGTGTTGTCTCTCTCGCATACCTGCGTCTCTCAGGGGCCTGTGTTGTCTCTCTCACATACCTGCGTCTCTCAGGGGCCTGTGTTGTCTCTCTCGCATACCTGCGTCTCTCAGGGGCCTGTGTTGTCTCTCTCGCATACCTGCGTCTCTCAGGGGCCTGTGTTGTCTCTCGCATACCTGCGTCTCTCAGGGGCCTGTGTTGTCTCTCTCACATACCTGCGTCTCTCAGGGGCCTGTGTTGTCTCTCTCGCATACCTGCGTCTCTCAGGGGCCTGTGTTGTCTCTCTCGCATACCTGCGTCTCTCAGGGGCCTGTGTTGTCTCTCTCGCATACCTGCGTCTCTCAGGGGCCTGTGTTGTCTCTCTCGCATACCTGCGTCTCTCAGGGGCCTCTGCGACCCTGCACGAGGGACGCTAATTTCACACACTGTTTTTCGACATAGCTATTTGGTAATTGTAAGATGAAACCGCAAGTGTGACGCAAGCGACCTCGCTGATATGCTGTTTTAGCGGCAGGGGAAGACACGTAAATACATGGAAGAGGAAGGAGAGGGAAGGAGGAGGAGAGAGAGAGAGAGAGAGAGAGAGAGAGAGAGAGAGAGAGAGAGAGAGAGAGAGAGAGAGAGAGAGAGAGAACGGAATGAGGATAGAAGATGGGGAAATGTCACCGTAGGAAGATATGTGTGGGTGGTGGGCGGGGGTGAGTGATGGACTGGTGAGGGTGACGGACGGGTGCGGGTGATGGGCAGGGGTAAGTTATGGGCGGGGGTGGGTGTTGGGCGGGGGTGAGTGAAGGGCGGGGGTGAGTGATGGGCGGGTGTGAGTGATGGGCGGGTGTGAGTGATGGGGGGGTGTGAGTGATGGGGGGGTGGGCCTAGTACACTGGAATGCCGTCATGTTTCATGGTCCAGCGACAGTGAGTGATAGTGAGCTCGTGTTACTACCCCACCCCAACCCCCACCCACGTTCTTCCCCAACCAGCGCTGTCTCGACCCCACCATCCCCATTCCATACCGACCTCCCACCCACGCCATTCTCCCCACTCCCTCACTCTCGTCAACCTCCTATCTCGCCCTCCCATCCCAGGCCATCCACCCCACGGTGTCCCACTCCCCCATCTGGTATCTCTCCAGGACTGCAATGTTACTAGGTATATTTCTACACCATAGGAAGGTTACCATAGGCACCACTGTGTCCACAAATGCACTGTTGTTCAATTAAAACAAAGTACATGGTAGTGCGACACACACTCTTCACTCAGTCTTAACTACGACTGCAACGTACAGCTTGTAACAGCTGTCTCTGTGACCTTGTCTACAACGCACTCACAAACTAACATTTGCTCACTAACACGTAGCTTTAAGAGGTACTATAAAGCTCTTGGAGCAGGGAGAAAGTCGACCTAGTAGCGACCAGCGGAGCCAGGAGCTACGACTCGATCCATGCATCCACAAATAGGTGAGTACTTATACACTAACACAGGATCTCTCGATCTCTGAATAATTTTAAAAAAAAGTTGTTGGTTGATTAGTATTAAATATCATCTGTTCTATTGCTAGGTATCCATATGTAAAGTAAAGCAAAGCTCTTGATATCTCTTGAAGTCATATTGGTATCTAGTAGGAGTGGTAGTGGTGATTTCAAGAGTCTGGTGAAGGGAGTATATACGAACATATCCGTACAGCATAACATCGACGAAATCCAGTCAGTTGGCCAAATGAAATCTCTGGCCCATAATTGGCTCCAACTTCCTCCTATTCCCTATTTGTATGTCTCATAACAATAAAGAGCTTTAAAATGAGCTGATGTGGTTAACAGCTCTAAGCTTATAAATAAAGTTAGGAACCCATGACCTAACTTAGTAGTACGGTGTACCGTAGCTTGGTCGCTAGCGCACTCAGCCCACACACTGAGCTCCGGAGTTCAAATCTCAGGTACGGCTGGAAAACATTAGGACGTGTTTCCATAAGACACCTGCTGTCCATGTTCACCAATCAGTGTAAAATTGGTACCTGGTGGCAAAAGCTTTCGCTTCACACGCTGAGGGGTCCGGGTTCGATTCCCGGCAAGGTTTGAAACATTGGGCGTCTTTCCTTACTCCGGTTATCCATGTTCACCCATCAGTAAAAATGGGTACCTGGGTGTTAGTGGACTGGTGTGGGTCGCATCTTGGGACAAAACTGACCTAATTTGCCCAAAATGCTCAGTATAACAAGCGGCTTTCTATATAGTAGTATGTCATTGATGTCAGCTAGGCCTGTATACCTTGTACATGTACTTGTAGAAATAAAGATATTATTTATTATTATTTAAAGTTGGCTTCGTTTGTAAGTCTACGGACTTACCAAACGCTGTTTCACTCATTTCGTCAATAAATTGGTATACCTGGAGTATACCTAGAGAGGGTTTCGGGGTCAACGCCCCCGCGGCCCTGTCTGTGACCAGGGTTCGACATTACCATTCAGCGTGACCCTGCCGTGTGAGTGTGAAGCGGCAGCTGGTTAAATGTTTTGTACTCTGGCGAGATTGCTGCCAGAGTACAGACATTAAAATTGACAAGTAAATTTTGCGAACTTCCATATTCATTGAGAATGCGCATATCTTTACTCTCATGTCTTCTTAATAGAATTTATTCCAATAATATTTAATTTCTAGGTTAGTAGACCTGTGTCACTCTTACGATCCTTGTGTCACTCTTACGATCCTTGTAAAAGTTTTACAATCCTTGTGTCACTCTTACGATCCTTGTCAATTTTACAATCCTTGTGTCACTCTTACGATCCTTGTGTCACTCTTACGAATCTTATGTCATTCTTACGATCCTTGTGTCAATTTTACGATCCTTGTGTCACTTTTACGATCCATGTGTTACTCTTACGATCCTTGTGTCACTCTTACGATCCATGTGTTACTCTTACGATCCTTGTGTCACTTACGATCCTTGTGTCACTTACGATCCTTGTGTCACTATCCTTGTGTCACTCTTACGATCCATGTGTTACTCTTACGATCCATGTGTTACTCTTACGATTCTTGTGTCACTTACGATCCTTGTGTAAATTCCGATGCACGTGTCACTTAAGATCCTTGTGTCACTCTTACGATCCTTGTGTCACTCTTACGATCCTTGTGTCACTCTTACGATCCTTGTGTCACTCTTACGATGTTTCTCAAACTCTTATTATCCCCACATGACTCCCACGACCCCCTCACCCACAGTGTACCCCCACCTCCCCCACAGCTGCAGGGGGGAGGGGTTTGCGTCACCACACATCAGGTCTTCCGCAGATATCATTCAGTTTCCAATTGTGTCTTGTTCTATTTGTAGCGTGAAAGAGCAACAATTTGTCGGGTTTGGAAACACTCTTGCGGGTTTAGTGGTCATCGTCGGGTCATTGTGCACCAGTGGGTTGGCTAATGGGGTTTGGCACCTATCAACTACACGAGAGTCATTTCAAGTTACACGTATCTGTTGGTTAAAGGCGCTTAAGTCTATCACAATACTAGGGTCATTAAGACTCCACGTATCTTGTTGGTTAATTAGGGTTTCAAGTCTATCGACTACACGAGGCTCATTAAGGCTACATGTCATATGTTTAACACCCTGTACACTGAGAATAATACACTTGTAGGTGTATGTACACTGAGAATAATACACTTGTAGGTGTATGTACACTGAGAATAATACACTTGTCGGTGTATGTACACTGAGAATAATACACTTGTAGGTGTATATACACTGAGAATAATACACTTGTAGGTGTATGTACACTGAGAATAATACACTTGTAGGTGTATGTACACTGAGAATAATACACTTGTCGGTGTATGTACACTGAGAATAATACACTTGTAGGTGTATATACACTGAGAATAATACACTTGTAGGTGTATGTACACTGAGAATAATACACTTGTCGGTGTATGTACACTGAGAATAATACACTTGTAGGTGTATATACACTGAGAATAATACACTTGTAGGTGTATGTACACTGAGAATAATACACTTGTAGGTGTATATACACTGAGAATAATACACTTGTAGGTGTATGTACACTGAGAATAATACACCAGTTTGATCCTTATTTCATTAATTGTTTCTTTCTGAATATATTAACATAATTTGTATTGGTTTATATTAGTGTATATTTACAGGATTTGCATTACTGTATATTAACAGTATGTTAGTGTATATTAACTATGTTAGTATATATTAACAGTATGTTAGTGTATATTAACTATGTTAGTATATATTAACAGTATGTTAGTGTATATTTACAGTATGTTAGTGTATATTTACAGTATGTTAGTGTATATTAACAATATGTTGATATATATTAACAATATGTTGGTGTATATTAACAGTATGTTAGTGTATATTAACAGTATGTTAGTGTATATTAACAGTACGTATTTGTATTGGTGTAAAATAAAACAAATGTTTTAGTGTTCACTTATATAATATAAAAATATTGTATATAATGAAAACAATGCATCGTTTCTTATCATTCACTTGTTTTGTATTTTACATTTACAAGATTTACAATATTTTACAGCGTAAAATTTACAGTATATATATATATATATATATATATATATATATATATATATATATATATATATATATATATATATATATATATATATATATATATATATATATATATATATATATATATATGCAAGAAAACCACTATGAAAAATAGAAGAATTCCAAGCGCTTCGTGACTACCTTGATAATGTGAGTAGTCACGAAAGCGCTTGAATTCTTCTATTTTTCATAGTGTTTTCTTGCATATTTTGATATCACCTGTTTACTGTGATCTTTTTGCTATATATATATATATATATATATATATATATATATATATATATATATATATATATATATATATATATATATATAATATATATATAATATATATATATATAATATATATATATATATATATATATATATATATATATATATATAATATAATATATATATATATATATATATATATATATATATATATATATATATATATATAATAATATAATATATTTGATAAGTTTACAATAATTTAATAAGAAACAAACAATGAAATATATTTTTTCGTTAGGTTCAGAATGATTTTTTGCGAAATTATTGCATACACAAATTTTCGTTTGCCTTATTCGGCAAGAAGAGCGTTGCTATTTAAGCCAAAATAGCAAGTTTTACATATTCGGCACGACATATATATATATATATATATATATATATATATATATATATATATATATATATATATATATATATATATATATATATTTAACACGTCGGTCGTCTCCCACCGAGGCAGTGTGACCCAAAAAGAAAGAAAATCCCCAAAAAGAAAATACTTTCATCATTCAACACTTTCACCTCACTCATACATAATCACTGTCTTTGCAGAGGAGCTCAGATACGACAGTTTAGAAGTCCCTCCAAACTGCCAATATCCCAAACCCCTCCTTAAAGTGCAGGCATTGTATTTCCTATTTCCAAGACTCAAGTCCGGCTAACCGGTTTCCCTGAATCCCTTCACACAATATTACCCTGCTCACACTCCAACAGCTCGTCAGGTCCCAAAAACTATTCGTCTCCATTCACTCCAATCTAACACGATCACACATGCTTGCTGGAAGTCCAAGCCCCTCCTTTACCACCTCCCTCCAACCTTTTCGAGGCCGACCTCTACCCCGCCTTCCTTCTCCTACAGATTTTTACAACAACAAAAACAATAATGTCTTCATATGTTGAATGTGTGACTGAGGGTCGAGGGGAATGTTGAGTGAGTGGAGAGAGTGATGAATGTGACACTCACTCTGAGTGAGAGTGAAGGATGTGACACTCACCCTGAGTGAGAGTGAAGAATGTGACACTCACCCTGAGTGGGAGTGAAGGAGGCTACACTCCAACTAACACCCCTTGGACTGGCATAGTTCTATGTAAGGGAGGGAAGTGAACAAGAGAGAGTGTAAGAATTATGGGGAAATAAGCCTATTTAGTATACCAGGTAAAGTGTACAATAGTTTTGTTATTTAAAGAGTTAGAATAAGACAGCAGGATTGCAGAGGAACGAGAAGGATTTAGGGAGAGTAGATGTGTAGACCAAGTGTTTACATTGGAACCTATAAGTAAACAGTACTTAGATAAAGGTAAGGAACTTTTTGCTGCATTTATGTATTTAGAAAAGGATAGAGTGTATAGGGGAGCTATGTTGCTGATATATAGAATAGGTGGTAGGTTACTTAAAGCACCATAGAGTTTTAATGAGTAGAGTGAGGCTTCAGTTACGGTGTATAGGAGAGAGGGGGACTTATTTTGCAGTCATCGTCTGCGCTGCGTGATGGCACCATGGTTGTTTTAACATATTTATAGACGGAATTATAAAAGAAGTGTATACTCTGATGTTTGGAAGAGGTGAGGGATTAAACGATAATAAATCCAACACTAAGTAGGAATTACCACAGTTTATATTTTTTTATAATTTCCATATGGAGACTGCTGTACATGTCTTACTTATCAACTGTTGTTAGTGTATGCCATTACCATAGGGTATCCCATAGGTGGATCGCTAGCGCACTCAGTATCTCCGGTACGGCTGGATAACATTAGGACGTGTTTCCATAAGACACCTGTTGTCCCTGTTCACCCATCAGTATAAAATGGGTACCTGGGTGTTAGTCGACTGGTGTGGGTCGCATCCTGGGACAAAACTGACCTAATTTGCCCGAAATGCTCAGAATAATAAGCGGCTTTCTATATAGTAGTATGTCATTGATGTCAGCTAGGACTGTATACCTTGTACATGTACTTGTAGAAATGAAGATATATTATTATTCAGTCACGTATAGAGGCGACTAAACATGGAGACAGCAAAGCAGTAGAGTGGTAAAGATGCTGTGGTCACAGTAGAGTGGTAAAGATGCTGTGGTCACAGTAGAGTGGTAAAGATGTTGTGGTCACAGTAGAGTGGTAAAGATGCTGTGGTCACAGTAGAGTGGTAAAGATGCTGTGGTCACAGTAGAGTGGTAAAGATGGTGTGGTCACAGTAGAGTGGTAAAGATGGTGTGGTCACAGTAGAGTGGTAAAGATGGTGTGGTCACAGTAGAGTGGTAAAGATGGTGTGGTCACAGTAGAGTGGTAAAGATTGTGTGGTCACAGTAGAGTGGTAAAGATTGTGTGGTCGCAGTAGAGTGGTAAAGATGGTATGGTCACAGTAGAGTGGTAAAGATGGTGTGGTCACAGTAGAGTGGTAAAGATGGTGTGGTCACAGTAGAGTGGTAAAGATGGTGTGGTCACAGTAGAGTGGTAAAGATGGTGTGGTCACAGTAGAGTGGTAAAGATGGTGTGGTCACAGTAGAGTGGTAAAGATGGTGTGGTCACTCCACTGTACCAGAAACAACATGTTAGTATAAATGAGGCTGAGACGCAAACGAGGGTGGCGCTGGTAACTCGTCAACGTTTAGAGGGAAACCATTTTACGATCTCTCTTTCCCGTCATCCGGTGGTGGTGGTGGTGGTGACGGTGGTGGTGGTCACGCGTGGCTCGGAGATTACCTGTGTTATGCTCGTACTATTCTCTCTTATATTTTATATTTATCAAACGTTTAGTGAAGTACCACAGTGGTTGGAGCTCCATTAACAACTCTCTCTCAAGTCTTCAATCTACTCCTCTGCTCGGATGTTATTTCAGTAGAAATTTTCAACTGTGGTTAAGTACGGTGTTTTTTCTCTATAAGTAATGACCCATTTTTAGCTGTTTGTATCTATAGCAACAAAACCGTGCTCTTGGTGTTCTGTCTTCACCCTTTTTTTCATATTTTGACTTCCAATGAGTATAGTATTTACTGCTTTATTTTTTAATATATTCCATTAGTCTACTAATCGGTTTGTGTAGAGGAATTTTCTTGTATCCTTCGGCTCCACTTTTTTCTCAGTTGACAACTGTGACGTCTTATTCCTGTTGCGAGTAATATGAAGTTTTATCACGGAACGGGTGGGAGTCGAATCCGTAGCGGTTCAGTAATAAAACTCACAGGCCAGTGTGAGTTGTAGGACTCTCCTGCTATGGGTTCGAGTCCCACCCGTTCTGTGATTTGTTTACAATCGTGTTGTTACGATTTTCATGAGTCAACTAAGAAGTCTTCCTTATCTATTCTTTCACGTTCTTTTATAATCTCATATGTCGTTATCATGTCTCCTCTTTTCCTGCTATCAGTCAGTGTGGCCATCTTTAGTCTTATCAACCTTTCATCACAGCTCATTGTTTCAGCTCTGGTAGTCATTTTCTAGTTCTTGGACCCTTTCTAACTTATCCACATGTGGCTTTAGGCGTGAGCACCACACAGTTGCTCCATATTTTATTTTTGGCGACATATATCTGTTGCAAATAGCCTTTTAACATCTTTATTCCAGTTATTTGAAAAAAAAATTATGGTTTGCAAGTGTAGATAGCAAGTTCCTCACAGTTTCGTTTATATTATCTCCCGATGACACTAACAATGTTTAGTTAATAATTCTTGCACCCCCCTCTCTCTCTCTCTCTCTCTCTCTCTCTCTCTCTCTCTCTCTCTCTCTCTCTCTCTGATACTTTCGATATTTTGTCACAGTCTACGTATATCCTTCAATGGCCTGATTTCGCTTTCTCATATATACCTTTCATGCCATTTATTTACATTAAATTCCATCATCCGTCTTTCATGCTATTTTATCCAAGTCATCTTGTAGTGATTCATACGGAAATATAATCATATAGTTTTCTATTCCTTCTTGTAAGTCACTTTTTTTAATCACATCGGCCGTTTCTCCACCAAGGCAGGTGACCCGAAAAAGAAGAAACGCTTTCATCATCACTCACTCCATCACTGCTTTGCCAGAGGCGTGCCGATTCTGCAGTTAAAAAACTGCAATATATCTCCACCTCTCCTTCAGGCACTGTACTTCCCTCTGGCTTCCCTGAATCCCTTCATAAATTTTACTTGTAGTGTTATCTGTAAGTCACTTAAATAAGTTAAAAACATTACAGGGGCAAGTACTGAGCCTTGTGGCACCCCACTGGTCACATCTACCCACAAGAACACATTTCCCTCTTATAACTGTTTGCACTTTCCTCTCAAACAGAAAGTCTTCCATACATTGTAATAGTTTGCCTCTTATTCCTCCTATATTTTGCAACTTTCAAATTAGTCTTTCATGGTAAAAATCTATCGAAATCTTTCTTCAAATCTAGATAAATAAGTCCAACAATTTCTTTCTAGAACAATTTTCGTGGCTGTCGTAATACCCTAATAGAATGATTTTGCAAACCGGAAACCAAATTGTGTATTTGTAAGCTTTTGCTCTCCGAGTATTTTCTTTTCTTTCATAAAATGACCATTTCCAATACTATTTCTGACACAGCAATGCTATTTCTGACACAACAATACTATTTCTGACACAGCAATGCTATTTCTGACACAACAATACTATTTCTGACACAGCAATGCTATTTCTGACATAACAATACTATTTCTGACACCACAATACTATTTCTGACACAACAATACTATTTCTGACACAACAATACTATTTCTGACACAACAATACTATGTCTGACACAACAATACTATGTCTGACACAACAATACTATGTCTGACACAACAATACTATGTCTGACACAACAATACTATGTCTGACACAACAATACTATGTCTGACACAACAATACTATGTCTGACACAACAATACTATGTCTGACACAACAATACTATGTCTGACACAACAATACTATGTCTGACACAACAATACTATGTCTGACACAACAATACTATGTCTGACACAACAATAATATTTCTGACACAACAATGCTGTTTCCAACGTTTTTACAACACTAGTCAGCGAAACTGTCGTGTAGTTGAAAGGGTCTTCCCCCTCTACATATCTCAATATTGGCACAATGTGTGTCATGTCCTGTCAGCAGATTTACCCTCTAGTACTGAAATCGTAAACAAAAATCCAAAGTGGATAACATAACTCTTTCTACGCATAATTTTGTAACCTATGGTGATGCCCCGTCTTGTCCCATAGTTTTTTTCCTTGCCTGTATCTAGACATAACTCTTTTAGTATTTAGTATTCTCTGTTTCATCTGTTTTTATGGGATTGAAATCACCAGTGACGCCAGAGTGTTGCAAGAGGTCTGTGTGGGTCGCACAGGTAGGTGAACACGGAAACCAATTAGCAATATTGAATCACTACACTATTGGTTCTGGCTGAGTGCAAACAATGCATGTTATTGTTCTTGCCATTTTCTTGATCTTGCAGTGTTTGGCTCTGTGAGTTTTTAAGCGAAATTAACTTGTTGCACTAACTATGCCGTCGTCAACACTCCAGTCTGTGGCAAGAGAGAGAGAGAGAGAGAGAGAGAGAGAGAGAGAGAGAGAGATAAGTTCGTAGGAGTACATGGGAAGTCCTCACCGTGGCTATCTTCTGAGAAGACCTATCTACGTCTATCTACATTAAGGACTATCATGTATTATCTAGGTATATGAGTTAAGTATAGAAGAGTAGTAGCCTTTCTCTCCATCTTCCATGATATATATGTCGTGCCGAATAGGTAAAACTTGTGATTTTGGCTTAAATAGCAACGCTCTTCTTGCCGAATAAGGCAAGCAAAAATTTGTGTATGCAATAATTTCACAAAAATCATTCTGAACCTAACGATTTTTTTTATTTCATTGTGTTTGTTTATTATTAAATTATTATAAACTTGTCTAAAATATATTTAGTTGGATTAGGCTAAATTAAATTGCGCTTGTTATAATTAGGTTAGGTAAGTTTTCTAAGGTTCTTTTGGTATAAAATTATTATTTTTACATTAACATATATGAACAAAAATCTTTAAATAAGATTTTTTTTTAGAAAGGACTTAATTTTAAATGAGTTCTTGGAAGCAATGGCAGATTACACTTATTTATGCCAAACCCCAGATGTTGGTATGGTATATGCAACATGGCGACATTACTACTGGGCCTCCATTGAGAGGGAATGCAAATGAATTAACACTTAGCGATGACGTGCATATTTTGGCGGTGAAATTTGACTGCAGTGACTATAACAATATGGTGAACCTTAGAAACAAGGCAATCGAGGAACTTAGCGGGTTTCTTGAAGCGTATCTGATATTAGCTCTACACAAGTGACTGCACGACTGCGTGTACGAGGTGTACCTTCCCTCTCAGCTTGAGTGTGCGCCACTACCTTGGATGGTGTGCCGTCACCTGTTCCCTCTCCGACCTTGATAAGTTAGAGCACTGTGAACACCACAGCCAACTCCACTTATAACACGTGGAGGTGAACACAAGGACGGTGCAAGGCGACTTCTCTCGAGGATCCACTAGACCTGACAACACCGTCAGTTCAGATGAGAACAATCATTGACCCTAATGTTATGTATGATGTCAATGTTATCAAGATCTGTTACTTGTTCATTCAAGATGTGTCACTTGTTCATCCAAGATGTGTCACTTGTTCATCCAAGATCTATCACTTGTCCATCCAAACGATGGCTGTTAAACCTCAGAAAGGGCAGTTATCAGCAGCTTCTCTCTGGCTCTACCGTTCTCAAGGACTTGAGTCCATCAGTAATCATTCATTCCTCGACTCATTCGATGTCAGGACAGGTGGTCAGAAAACACAATTTTTTAGAGAGGAATCAAGTAAATAGATAAATCCTCTGGCTTACTACTGGCTCCAGCACCACTGGGTATTCTACATGTTGCTTAATAATATACAAAACACTCGTGTATATTTCAACTGTGTAATAAAGATATTGTTGGGGTTAGACTTTGAAATGAACTCAGGCAGGATAATCTCCAAGAACTCATGTGGAGAGAGAGAGGAGAGACAGAGGCAGGCCGTCAAAGATAGCCGGATATATAGTAAAAATTAGATGCAGACCCATAAAATTTGGAAAGCACACACAAACCTGACACAAAAAAAGAAAGAAAATCCCAGAAGAAGAAAACTACGAAGACTAAGAAGAGTAGAAACAAGGAAGCAAGAGAACAAACAAGAAAGCGTAAATGAGAGCGAGACCACGAGAGCTTGCAGGAGACCAGACCAAAATAAACACAAACGAGTGTAGGTACTTTCTCCAGGTTATAATCTCACCTCCTCAGTACGTCTCTATTTTTTTCCTCCTCCTCCTCCTCTCTCTTTTATAGATATATTGACCGAGGTGATTTCTAAAGATGCTACTGGCACGCTTTCAGTTCGCCTTACCGGAACACAATCTGGATTGGAAGAGGCTGAGGTTGTAAACAACCCTCTGTCTCAACCCCCCCACCCCTTCTTTAATAGCAAGCTCACCTTTAAGAGATTCAGGTGCTGAGTGAGGTTTTAGCGTGAAATTGCCGAGCTCTGTGTAGAGCGTTTTCAAGGTAAATCTTAATAAAGCTCTACACAGAGTAACACATGTTCACAATAAAAGCTTACTCTGCACCTGTGTGTCTTCAGTACGGTGGGTAATATGTCTGTGTAGCCATATGCTCACCTGTTGCCTTGATCAACACGACCAGGTGAGCGAAGTGCTTTCTCCGGAGGAAGTAATCCTTATAACAAACATTGGTAAGTTACCACTTGAATCTAGTAAGATCTCATGTCGTCTCCATGACGAGACGTCAACAAATACCCTCACTACAACGGTAAGTTACGTTCACGGGCACAGAATTTACTGATTACAGGGGGCGTCAGTTGACGTACCAGCGGCCGGTGCTTGATGTATGTTATCAGAGTGTGGGAAGAAGAGAAGAATGAAGACGAGGAAGCGTAGGAGGAGAAAAAGTAAGAGGAGGAAGAGGAGTGCCTCAGGTATAGTGGTGAAGAGCACGTGTTAGAGTGGCAAGCAATTTTTTTTATGTGGTTGGGGTGTGGGTTGTAGGTGCCAGATGGTGAAACCAGGAGCTAAGCCTCAACCCTCACAGGTACATTTGAGTAATTACCCCCGCGTGCGTGTGTGTGCGTGTGTGTGTGCGTGCGTGCGCGTGCGTGTGTGTGCGTGTGTGTGCGTGTGTGTGCGTGTGTGTGCGTGTGTGTGTGTGTGTGTGTGTGTGTGTGTGTGTGTGGTAATACTGGTAATTAGAAACCAGTAGATTTTTTAAAAGATGAGAGGGATACATAGAAATGACAACATAGTGGGCCCAGTCAAGACAGGGATACCTCATGTAATAGCAGTAATACCTCAAGTAGTACTAGCAGTGATACGTCAGCTAGTAGTAGCAGTGATACCTCAGGTAGTAGCAGGGATACGTCAGCTAGTAGTAGCAGGGATACCTCAGGTAGTAGTAGCAGTGATACCTCAGGAAGTAGCAGGGATACCTCAGCTAGTAATAGCAGTGATATCTCAGGTAGTAGCAGGGAAACCTCAGGTAGTAGTAGCAGTGATACCTCAGGTAGTAGTAGCAGTGATACCTCATGTAGTAGTAGCAGTGATACCTCAGCTAGTAATAGTGATACCTCAGGTAGTAGCAGGAATACCTCAGCTAGTAATAGCAGTGATACCTCAGGTAGTAGTAGCAGTGATACCTCATGTAGTAGTAGCAGTGATACCTCAGCTAGTAATAGTGATACCTCAGGTAGTAGCAGGAATACCTCAGCTAGTAATAGCAGTGATATCTCAGCTAATAATAGCAATG
Organism: Cherax destructor; assembly: GCA_009830355.1. Classification (NCBI taxonomy): domain Eukaryota; kingdom Metazoa; phylum Arthropoda; class Malacostraca; order Decapoda; family Parastacidae; genus Cherax; species Cherax destructor. The sequence continues at coordinate 44,572 of WNWK01009841.1, forward strand.
ATACCTCATCTAGTAATAGCAGTGATACCTCAGGTGGTAGTAGTAGCAGTGATACCTCAGCTAGTAATAGCAGTGATACCTCAGCTAGTAATAGCAGTGATACCTCAGCTAGTAATAGCAGTGATACCTCAGCTAGTAATAGCAGTGATACCTCAGCTAGTAGTAGCAGTGATACCTCAGCTAGTAATAACAGTGATACCTCAGGTAGTAATAGCAGTGATACCTCAGGTAGTAATAGCAGTGATACCTCAGCTAGTAATAGCAGTGATACCTCAGCTAGTAATAGCAGTGATGCCTCAGGTAGTAGCAGCAGTGATACATCAGGTAGTAATATCAGTGATACCTCAGGTAGTAATAGCAGTGATACCTCAGGTAGTAATAGCAGTGATACCTCAGCTAGTAATAGCAGTGATACCTCAGCTAGTAATAGCAGTGATACCTCAGCTAGTAATAGCAGTGATACCTCAGCTAGTAATAGCAGTGATACCTCAGCTAGTAATAGCAGTGATACCTCAGCTAGTAATAGCAGTGATACCTCAGCTAGTAATAGCAGTGATACATCAGGTAGTAATAACAGTGATACCTCAGCTAGTAATACCAGTGATACCTCAGGTAGTAATAGCAGTGATACATCAGGTAGTAGCAGCAGTGATACCTCAAGTAGTAGTAGCAGTGATACCTCAGCTAGTAATAGCAGTGATACCTCAGGTAGTAGCAGAGATACCTCAGCTAGTAATATCAGTGATACCTCAGTTAGTAGTAGCAATGATATCTCAGCTAGTAATAGCAGTGATACCTCAGCTAGTAATAGCAGTGATACCTCAGCTAGTAATAGCAGTGATACCTCAGCTAGTAATAGCAGTGATACCTCATCTAGCAATAGCAGTGATACCTCAGCTAGTAGAAGCAGTGATACCTCAACTATTAATAGCAGTGATACCTCAGCTAGTAATAGCAGTGATACCTCAGCTAGTAATAGCAGTGATACCTCAGCTAGTAATAGCAGTGATACCTTAGCTAGTAGTAGCAGTGATACCTCAGCTAGTAGTAGCAGTGATACCTCAGCTAGTAGTAGCAGTGATACCTCACGTAGTAATAGCAGTGATACCTCAGCTAGTAATAGCAATGATATCTCAGCTAGTAATAGCAGTGATACCTCAGCTAGTAATAGCAATGATACCTCAGCTAGTAATAGCAGTGATACCTCAGCTAGTAGTAGCAGTGATACCTCAGCTAGTAGTAGCAGTGATACCTCAGCTAGTAGTAGCAGTGAAACCTTAGCTAGTAATAGCAGTGATACCTCAGCTAGTAATAGCAATGATATCTCAGCTAGTAATAGCAGTGATACCTCAGCTAGTAGTAGCAGTAATATCTCAGCTAGAAATAGCAATGATATCTCAGCTAGTAATAGCAGTGATACCTCAGCTAGTAGTAGCAGTGATACCTCAGCTAGTAATAGCAGTGATACCTTAGCTAGTAGTAGCAGTGATACCTCAGCTAGTAGTAGCAGTGATACCTCAGCTAGTAATAGCAGTGATACCTCAGCTAGTAATAGCAGTGATACCTCAGCTAGTAATAGCAGTGATACCTCAGCTAGTAATAGCAGTGATACCTCAGCTAGTAATAGCAGTGATACCTCAGCTAGTAATAGCAGTGATACCTCAGCTAGTAATAGCAGTGATACCTCAGCTAGTAATAGCAGTGATACCTCAGCTAGTAATAGCAGTGATACCTCAGCTAGTAATAGCAGTGATACCTCAGCTAGTAATAGCAGTGATACCTCAGTTAGTAGCTGTGATACCTCAGGTGGTAGTAGTAGCTGTGATACCTCAGCTAGTAGTAGCAGTGATCTATCAGCCACCATTAAGAGGAGACCAAGGAAGGTATAAAAAGACAACAAGAAAGCAGTGGTTCACCCCAGCAGGAGCAGCAACAAGGCCCTTAAATCAACAACAAACCTGCTAATCATGGGAAGTTTCAACCACAAAAAAAAATTGACTGGGAAAATTAGGACCCACATGAGAGGACCAGAATGGCTATGATGATGGGAAACTTTGTGTTATTATGTCAAGGATACAACAAGTGATGTAGGGATGAGCCGGCAAGACTGGATCTAGTATTTACCTCAAGTGTATCTAATACAGGTGATATAGACCATAAGAGGCCTCTGGTGCTAGCGATAATGCAGTATTTGATTTCGAAAACCTTGTGGAAGAAACTATTGAGGAAAAAAATAGCAGTTGGGAGATGGGGAAAACCAGATCTCAGAAGAGGAAACTTTGAACCGTTGTTGAACAAACGATGCAGAGAGGATACAAGTGCAGGACCATGGAAAACTATAGAAAGCAAATGACAGAATAAAACAGATGGACAGAAGAGTCAGAAGCTGATATACAAGGGTGAGAAGAGAAACTGAGCGACAATTTGAGAATACTATAGCAGTAAAAATCATATCTGAATCGAAACTTCCTCACAGTTACACCAGTAGAAAGACAAGAGCGAAAGATCATTTAATAAATAACAAAAAAAGGACAATACCGTGACTGGAACATTTAATAAGACTGAAGAAGGAAGGAGGAGAGCTCACGAGAAACAGCAAGTCTGTGAAAAATTCAACAAAGGATTTCAGCAGGTGTTCTCAGTGGAAACAAGCCAACACAGAGAGTCAGAGAGAAATTGCTACTGGACATCATACCCACAGTAGGAAAAGAAGTGAAAAAACATGCGAGTGAGCTGGATACATCAAAATCTATAGAACCAAAGTATCAGCATGGATTCCGCAAGAGGGAGCAGAAGCACTGTCCGTACCACAAGCTAAAATCTACAAGAAATCGATGGTTATGGGACAGTGTCAGAGATCTGCACGGCAGCGAATATAATACCAATATTTAAGAAAGGAGACAGACCAGTATCACTGACAAGCATAATTTACATATAAGGTAATGATAATGATGATTAGACGAGTCTGGAGAGTAGTTTTATACTATATATAATAACCAGCACAGGTTTAGAAATGATAAATCTTGCCTCATAAACCTATTGGAGGTCTGTGACAAAGTAATATGAGTGAGGCAGGGGAGAAAAAGAGAGGGAGAGAATATTCTTAGACTACAAGAAACCTTGTTGTGCTGTACCTCACGAAAGACTGGGAATAACTTTAGTAGGGAGGAATAGCGGGAAACATGTTTCAGTGAATTAAAGAATACCTTCTGGAAAACAACATTTAGTCAAAAGTTTAAATTGTATAGTATTTCGTGAAGCACTGAAGACGTGTGGGTCATGCAGCGCAAGGAGTGAAGACTCGATCCTATGTCTTCTTATCGTAGCTCCATCTCTGACAAGTCAGGAGGTTAGTGATAACATTAAGAGTTTAAAGAGCTACGAAAACAAGTCAAGAGTTCAATGTAAAAGAAGAGCAGCCTAATATTCTAAACAGCTTGAACTCTTCTGAGGGACACACACACACACACACACACACACACACACACACACACACACACACACACACACACACACACACACACACACACACACACACACACACACACGCACACACGCGCGCGAGTGCATTATATTTAAGCTTTTATTTATTAATTTCTTTTACAGTAGTCTCGAGGGCACACAGATGTGTGTTATGGGCACATAAAATGTATATTATTTAGATTTAACCTGGGCTAACATAAAGCCAAACACTGTTACTTATTAACAGAGTCCCGCTGGCCTTGAGGAGCACCTGTTTTATCACGCAACATCTGATAATATGCGTAATTACTACCAACAATAAAATCACATATTTTTTTTTTAACGAATAAGTAACTAGTTCCAACTATGAGCTGACACACGCCTCTGTTTGCCTGAGAACTGTGCTGGTGTGTTGATCTTAAACTTACAAAGTCAGGCTCGACGGGTTAGAGAAGAGGATCACTATTTACGCATCTCTCTTTTACTAAGTGAAACTGTGATAGCTTGAGTGAAAGTTGACAAAAAAGGTGGAGTCCACAGTGTTGTTGTTGAAGTCATCCTCACACAGTTACCATGAAAACTAACACCGGTAATATAGAGTTTTTACACTTTTCTATCGTGGTTATTTTTTTGGTGAGGCGATATATCTTCGTGACCACTCCTTGAACCTTCAAGGAGTGGTCTGTTGAACCTTCAAGGAGTGGTCTATTGAACCTTCAAGGTGTGGTCTGTTGAACCTTCAAGGATTGGTCTATTGAACCTTCAAGGTGTGGTCTGTTGAACCTTCAAGGATTGGTCTATTGAACCTTCAAGGTGTGGTCTGTTGAACCTTCAAGGATTGGTCTATTGAACCTTCAAGAAGTGGTTTGTTGAACCTTCAAGGATTGGTCTATTGAACCTTCAAGGAGTGGTCTATTGAACCTTCAAGGAGTGGTCTATTGAACCTTCAAGGAGTGGTTTGTTGATGTCGGTGAAGTATTTTTGATCCAAGACGGTGATCCGCCCATAAGACCTGATCACCTCCCATACACTAGGTGCTGCAAGACCCATATGGTATTTGGTACCTTTCCTTGTATATAATAGTTATAAGCGGTCGCTTAGAGGTTAAACAGTATACTATCCATCCTGCATGTAACACGGATGATAATTTGAGGTTTATTGTTATGATGAACAGATGTCAGTAGGTGGGTGAATGTATGACTGAAGGTAGCACTAGGTGGGTGAATGTATGACTGAAGGTAGCACTAGGTGGGTGAATGTATGACTGAAGGTAGCACTAGGTGGGTGAATGTATGACTGAAGGTAGCACTAGGTGGGTGGATATATGACTGAAGGTAGCACTAGGTGGGTGAATGTATGACTGAAGGTAGCACTAGGTGGGTGAATGTATGACTGAAGGTAGCACTAGGTGGGTGAATGTATGACTGAAGGTAGCACTAGGTGGGTGAATGTATGACTGAAGGTAGCACTAAGTGGGTGAATGTATGACTGAAGGTAACACTAGGTGGGTGAATGTATGACTGAAGGTAGCACTAGGTGGGTGAATGTATGACTGAAGGTAGCACTAGGTGGGTGAATGTATGACTGAAGGTAACACTAGGTGGGTGAATGTATGACTGAAGGTAGCACTAGGTGGGTGAAGTGACAGCGCCCCCCCCCCCACTCACACACATCTGTTACTCCGCCAAACTTTCTCCAAATTATCCTTTTAGTGAACAGAATGTTCCCAGCCTAATGGTCATTATGTGTTTGGTGTGGTGTGTGTGTGTGTGTGTGTGTGTGTGTGTGTGTACGTACTTGCGTGCGTGCGTGCGTTCTGTGTTAGTGAGACATCAACAAACAAACAATCATCAGGTTTTTAAGATTGTAAATGCCTCAGAAAACCGACAAGTGAATTAACGAGGCTTCACTACTGAAGGAATTCACCCTCGTTACGTCTATAAACACAACTGGATTCCATGTCATAGTAGCCTGTGAAGCAGTGGTGAGAGTTTCCGCCCTGACACTTATTAACTGACAACCAGGAAATAACACTAGGTTATAGCAGTCATGGACTCAGTGCCGTATTCAAGAGGGTCTTCCGTATACCAGTGGACCTTCCGTAAGCAAGGTCTCTCGTTTAAAAGTTGGTTTCCAGTACATGTTCAACACTTGGGTATCTTTATTGTGGAAACGTTTCGCCCCACAGTGGCTTCATCAGTCCAGTCGATATAATCAGTCCATATACGAGCTCAACATCTGGTACCTGGATGATGGCACTCTGGCAGGTACTGAAGAGTCCCTGCTAGAGGACTTACATCTGGTGAAGACACAGGGGACTCATCCTCAATCCCTCCAAGTGTGAAATCATCACAACAAACCAGGAAATAATCAGAGGTGTGCAAACAATCCTCCCTGAAGTCTCTACTATTACTCCATCCAAGAGCACCTTCTTGGGAGCACCGCTGGGTCATCAGGCCATCGACAGTCCTCAAGGACAAACTGAATGACCTGAAGAGAATGGAGGAGAGAATAAGAGATCTTGATGCCCATGATGCCCTGTATCTCCTCACAAGGTGTCTTACTCTGCCAAGACTCACTTCCTGAGGTGCCACCCTCTTTTGGCAACCCAACTCTCAACGAATAGGACTCACTCCTGAGATCAATCTTTAAGAAGGCACTGAATCTGTCATTGGAAGATCAGTAATGGGATCAGGAAACTCTCCCATTCTGAAGTGAGAATGCATTTTGCTGGTCTATGTGGGACAGAAGTAACTCGTACTTTCTAATATATTCACTCTTTCTCTCTGCCCCCTTATATTCTTTTCTTCCTCCATTCTTTTTTTCCTATCCCCCTTCCCTCCTCCATCCTCTCCTTTCCTCCTCCATCCTCTCCTTTCCTCCTCCATCCTCTCCTTTCCTCCTCCATCCTCTCCTTTCCTCCTCCATCCTCTCCTTTCCTCCTCCATCCTCTCCTTTCCTCCTCCATCCTCTCCTTTCCTCCTCCATCCTCTCCTTTCCTCCTCCATCATCTCCTTCCCTCCTCCATCATCTCATTCCTTCCCTCCTCCATCATCTCATTCCTTCCCTCCTCCATCCTCTCCTTCCCTCCTCCATCCTCTCCTTCTCTCCTCCATCCTCTCCTTCCCTCCTCCATCATCTCCTTCCTTCCCTCCTCCATCATATCCTTCCTTCCCACCTCCATCATCTCCTTCCTTCCCTCCTCCATCATCTCCTTCCTTCCCACCTCCATCATCTCCTTCCTTCCCACCTCCATCATCTCCTTCCTTCCCACCTCCATCATCTCCTTCCTTCCTTCCCTCCTTCATCATCTCCTTCCTTCCTTCCCTCCTCCATCATCTCCTTCCTTCCCACCTCCATCATCTCCTTCCTTCCCACCTCCATCATCTCCTTCCTTCCCACCTCCATCATCTCCTTCCTTCCCTCCTCCATCATCTCCTTCCTTCCCTCCTCCATCATCTCCTTCCCTCCTCCATCCTCTCCTTCCCTCCTCCATCCTCTCCTTACTTCCCTCCTCCATCCTCTCCTTCCTTCCCTCCTCCATCATCTCCTTCCTTGGCTCCTCCATCATCTCCTTCCTTGGCTCCTCTAGCCTCTCTTCCTTCCCTCCTCCATCATCTCCTTCCTTGGCTCCTCCATCCTCTCCTTCCTTCCCTCCTCCACTGTATCCTGGAGACCTGAAGCACAACACAGGTTGGTGCGCACACTGCAGCTTCCCACCATCACACTGTGTAGGCAGAATTTAAAACATTCTTCCGTAGTATACGTACATACATTCCCATGCTCTGCTTGAGTGTTTACACTCACGCAGAGCATCTGAAGTATTTCTCACCACGCACTAGGCTGCACATTCCTTGGTTGACACTCTTCTGTGGGTCGAGCCCTAGCTCCTGCAGCAGGCCTGTTCGCCCATACTAGGCAGGTCTTTCTCAAACCCATGTAAAGAGTCTGCTTTCCCCACTTCTTCCTGATCTCTCCGAGGCTGAAGATATGCTTCCTGACATCCCTCTGCCTCATTTCTGTCTTTAATTCCTAAATATGCCCTCGTCTATCTGGTTGCCGCCCCTCAATATGTTTTGTCCCTGAACAGAAAAGTAGGTAGGAAGGCAAGCGGAAAGGTAGATATGTAGGCTAGCAGAAAGGTAGATATGTAGGCTAGCAGAAAGGTAGATATGTAGGCTAGCAGAAAGGTAGATATGTAGGCTAACAGAAAGGTAGATATGTAGGCTAGCAGAAAGGTAGATATGTAGGCTAGCAGAAAGGTAGATATGTAGGCTAGCAGAAAGGTAAATATGTAGGCTAGCAGAAAGGTAGATGTGTAAACTAGCAGAAAGTTAGATATACAGGGTTGACCAGGCGCCCTTGGCGCCTGGTCAACCCTGCCATTCCACGCATGTATCGCGTGTGTGTCGTGCAAGTATCGCGTGAGTGTCGTGCAAGTATCATGCAAGTGTCGTGGGAGTCATGTGAAGAAGTCCAAGGTGACAGGAGCCGCGGCGTGAAGGATTCTCCGGGAGGTGGCGCTCGTGAAGATGTCCCAAACAATTCATGAAAGATTGAACCCCCAGTAGTACACAAAACCCAGACCCTCAAGGAAATGCACAAAGTGGTACACAAAACCCAGACCCTCAAGGAAATGCACAAAGTGGTACACAAAACCCAGACCCACAAGGAAATGCACTAAGTGGTACACAAAACCCAGACCCACAAGGAAATGCACTAAGTGGTACACAAAACCCAGACCCTCAAGGAAATGCACAAAGTGGTACACAAAACCTAGACCCTCAAGGAAATGCACTAAGTGGTACACAAAACCCAGACCCTCAAGGAAATGCACTAAGTGGTACACAAAATCCAGACCCTCAAGGAAATGCAATAAGTGATACACAAAACCCAGACCCTCAAGGAAATGCACTAAGTGATACACAAAACTCAGACCCCTCAAGGAAATGCACTAAGTGGTACACAAAACCCAGACCCTCAAGGAAATGCACTAAGTGGTACACAAAACCCAGACCCTCAAGGAAATGCACTAAGTGGTACACAAAACCCAGACTCAGATCTAAGGACAAACCAGACTCAGATGCACTAAGTGGTACACAAAACCCAGACTCAAGGAAATGCACTAAGTGGTACACAAAACCCAGACCCTCAAGGAAATGCAATAAGTGATACACAAAACCCAGACCCTCAAGGAAATGCACTAAGTGGTACACAAAACCCAGACCTCAAGGAAATGCACTAAGTGGTACACAAAACCCAGACTCTCAAGGAAATGCACTAAGTGGTACACAAAACCCAGACTCTCAAGGAAATGCACTAAGTGGTACACAAAACCCAGACCCTCATGTAAATACATTAAGTAAAACAAGAAAGTCCAGACACTGGAGGACGAAGGTGATGTATACCAGGTAAGGTATAATACATACACTCTATGTTTATATTGGATGGGGTTTAATGTTCACTTAGCGCATTTACTTATATCTAATTTTCTGCTCCCCTACATATCTACATTTCTGCTCCCCTACATACCTACATTTCTGCTCCCCTACATACCTACCTTTCCCCTCCCCTACAAAACATTCTAAGAGGCAGGAACCAGACAAACGAGAACATACTTAGAAATTAAGGACAGAAATAAGGCAGAGAAATGTCAGGAAGTGTATGTACTGTTATATAATATACGGGACATGATATACAATGTATCACTGGTACAGTGAACTTTGATATAGAGTAATTTATTATGTTGTATAATGAACTAGAATATATTTTAATATGGTTGTGATGTTCATAGTTTTGTTTTTCTGCTGTACTAATGTGTATAGTTATATGGGACATTGTACAACATAATATATATGATACAATGAAGGTGAATATAACGTATAATAGGGATGTAAAAACCCACTTGGAGACATAAAAAAAATAAAAAGGGATTGTTTATTTTGACCTCTGAGGCCCTCTTCAGTAGATAAAAGCTTTACAGGTCAAGCTACACGGCTGCCTCTTCATTGTTTCATTTAGAAATACCAGTATATTTCAGTATTTCCAGTGGATATTCTTTGTTGCATTGCAAACATTCGTTGTTATATAGAATATAGGATGCAATACAGTCACAAACAGGCGATCTTAACAATGCAGAACAAGCCACATGGGGATGGAAATCTTTAGCTCAAGATCTTTCGCGTTCTTTATGCGTCGTCAGGAGCTATGCAATGTTGCAAGACTAGCAACAGACAGTAGGGGAAAAATTCACTCTGAGACAGAAGTGTAAAGTGTAGGGTATACTGCACTCCAGTTAGAACACAGGATATACTACACTACATGTATACCATAGGTATATTCATTAGGTATGTTTTAACGACCAGTAAAATTCATTATTTTAAATATATGTCCAGTAGAACAACAAATTTGAATATCTCAACAAACACTCGTTACTGGTGTTTATGAGGTGTGATTACACGTATTGTGTAATTACAGGTGTTGCTGTGATATTACAGCTGTTGTTGTGATACAGATATTGCTGTAGTTGCAGGTTTTGCTATGTTATTACAGGTGTCGCTGTGATACTACATATATTGCTGTAATTACAGGTGTTGCTGTGATACTACATATATTGCTATAATTACAGGTGTTGTGATACTACAGATATTGCTGTAATTACAGATATTTCTGTAATTACAGGTGTTGTTGTGATACTACAGATATTGCTGTAATTACAGGTGTTGCTGAGATACTCCAGATATTGCTGTGTAGTTGCAGGTGTTGGTGCATAGAGTACATACAGAGAGCTCATCATAGAGTACATACAGAAAGCTCATCATAGAGTACATACAGAGAGCTCATCATAGAGTACATACAGAGAGCTCATCATAGAGCTACAGAGAGTCACGATACAGAGAGCTCATCATGAACATGAGAGCTCATCATAGAGTACATACAGAGAGCTCATCATAGAGTACATACAGAGAGCTCATCATAGAGTACATACAGAGAGCTCATCATAGAGTACATACAGAGAGCTCATCATAGAGTACATAGAGAGAGTTCATCATACTCACCCAGTATACGTAACAATAAGTTTCTCTCAGTCATCATTCTGGAAAAAAAACAATGGACAGTCAATTTGAAGTCTTGTTTACATAAATTAACAATGTCACTATGGAAGCTTCTATAATTAACAATATGAAATTATATGCTTAGTCTAATGCAAATAAAAATGTGTAATACGGGTGATGAATCGAACACTGGAAGTATACACATGTCAGTAGTGTTACTGTGTACTTGTGTAGTATACTTAAATAATCCCAGCCGCCTTATAGATAGGCTCTTTGACTAGGTATGACGTCACGAGTCACGCACATGTGTGACGCCAGCCACAGGTCTTTGCCTCAGTTCCAGAGTAGACATAGACGAAGCAGACAGGGCTGGGTTTCTGCTAAACTCTCTTAATTATACACCTCCAGCCATCCAACGTGTGTATATCCTTATTCCAAAATCTCCTCCGAACCTTACACGACACACACGGAGAGGTATATGCTTCTCAGTGTATATACACGGAGAGGTGTATGCTTATGCTTCTCAGTGTATATACACGGAGAGGTTAATACACAAATAACCCTCATATAGGAGAAAGAGAAAATAACTATATGGTTATAACTATGACCATAATTTTTAACCGGTAAGCCAGTGGAAGGCCTCGGTCAGATGACTAAAAGCTCCAGCGGCGAGTCATCACATGACTAAGACCCTCGTCAGGAAACACTTGTTCTGTTTCCTGACAAACCTTACCTAACCTAACCTAAGAAAGAGAAGTTTGCGATGACGTTTCAGTCCGACTTGGACCATTTATAAAGTCACAAGACAGACCGAAACGTCGTCGTAAGCTCCTGCTATGTGAGGGTCATTTGTGTATTGTTTCAGTCACGGTATTGTGCCATTTTGTTCTTCATTGAAATGTTAATTTTATCACTGTTTAAAGGGTTAAAGTTTTCTTGACCAGTACTGAACACGTTACGTTAGTTACCATTTGTTAAAGGTACTTGTCGATAAAACACTTAGCCTGTTTGGTGTGTGTGTGTGTGTGTGTAGTCTTATTAATGACCATCGTGTAGTCGATAGACTTCAAACCCCATTACCCAAAGGAATCAGCATAAAGAAATAAAGCAGAGAATAAGAGTAATATATGTATAGTATATTTTATCGTAGGGCTTTTCAGTCACAGAGTTTCAGGAAGTGGAATAGTCTGGCAAGTGATGTAGTAGAGGCAGGATCCATACACAGCTTTAAGAAGAGGTATGATAAAGCTCATGGAGCAGGAAGAGTCACCTAGTAGCGGCCAGTGAAGAGGCGGGGCCAGGAGCTGGGACTCGACCCCTGCAACCACAACTAGGTGAGTACACACACTTAAAACTGACCTTCGGATGCCTGAGCAAAGACTCCTTCAACACACTCTTGATCACAAACGTAAGACATCATGATCCTCGAGTACACAGCTCCAGCAAGAAGCCACTAACATAGCAGAGGAAAATATAACTATAGAAAGTAGAGAGAGATGCCACCACCACCAGGCTGGTATCTCATACAAACAAAAGCAATTTAAAAACATAATAAACTTGATTTTAGGTGTTTGGAGAAGCTATTGACAGGAGACATAATTACGACATTCAAAATACGTAGACAAGAGGGACCAGGACGAGGGAACATCAGAGGGACCAGGACGAGGGAACATCAGAGGGACCAGGACGAGGGAACATCAGAGGGACCAGGACGAGGGAACATCAGAGGGACCAGGACGAGGGAACATCAGATGGACCAGGACGAGGAACATCAGAGGACCAGGACGAGGGAACATCAGAGGGACCAGGACGAGGGAACATCAGAGGGACCAGGACGAGGGAACATCAGAGGGACCAGGACGAGGGAACATCAGAGAGACCAGGACGAGGGAACATCAGAGAGACCAGGACGAGGGAACATCAGAGGAAGACCAGGACGAGGGAACATCAGAGAGACCAGGACGAGGGAACATCAGAGGACCAGGACGAGGGAACATCAGATGGACCAGGACGAGGGAACATCAGAGGACCAGGACGAGGGAACATCAGAGGGACCAGGACGAGGGAACATCAGAGGGACCAGGACGAGGGAACATCAGATGGACCAGGACGAGGGAACATCAGAGGGACCAGGACGAGGGAACATCAGAGGGACCAGGACGAGGGAACATCAGAGGACCAGGACAGGGAACATCAGAGGGACCAGGACGAGGGAACATCAGAGGGACCAGGACGAGGGAACATCAGAGGGGCCAGGACGAGGAACATCAGAGGGACCAGGACGAGGGAACATCAGAGGGACCAGGACGAGGGAACATCAGAGGGACCAGGACGAGGGAACATCAGAGGGGCCAGGACGAGGAACATCAGAGGACCAGGACGAGGGAACATCAGAGGGACCAGGACGAGGGAACATCAGAGGGACCAGGACGAGGGAACATCAGAGGACCAGGACGAGGGAACATCAGAGGGACCAGGACGAGGGAACATCAGAGGACCAGGACGAGGGAACATCAGAGGACCAGGACGAGGGAACATCAGAGGGACCAGGACGAGGAACATCAGAGGACCAGGACGAGGAACATCAGAGGGACCAGGACAAGGGAACATCAGAGGGACCAGGACGAGGGAACATCAGAGGACCAGGACGAGGAACATCAGAGGACCAGGACGAGGAACATCAGAGAGAGGACCAGGACGAGGGAACATCAAAAGGGACCAGGACGAGGGAACATCAGAGGACCAGGACGAGGGAACATCAGAGAGAGGGACCAGGACAGGGAACATCAGAGAGAGGACCAGGACGAGGGAACATCAGAGAGAGGACCAGGATGAGGGAACATCAGAGAGAGGACAGGACTAGGGAACATCAGAGAGGGACCAGGATGAGGAACATCAGAGAGAGGACCAGGACGAGGAACATCAGAGAGAGGACCAGGACGAGGGAACATCAGAGAGAGGGACCAGGATGAGGGAACATCAGAGAGAGGGACCAGGATGAGGGAACATCAGAGAGAGGGACCAGGACGAGGGAACATCAGAGAGAGGGACCAGGATGAGGGAACATCAGAGAGAGGAACCAGGACGAGGGAACATCAGAGAGAGGAACCAGGACGAGGGAACATCAGAGAGAGGGACCAGGATGAGGGAACATCAGAGAGATGGACCAGGATGAGGGAACATCAAAGAAGAGGGACATCAGAGAGGTACCAGGACGGGAACATCAGAGAGAGGTACCAGGACGAGGGAACATCAGAGAGGTACCAGGACGAGGAACATGAGGAGGGACCAGGATGAGGAACATCAGGAAAGGGACCAGGACGAGGGAACATCAGAGAGGGACCAGGATGAGAGCATCAAGAGAGGGACCAGGACAGGGAAACAAATGAGAAGTGAAACAGTGGAATCACAGAAGTTAACTAATTCTTCAGTGTTAACAATGTAGAACTGTAATAATAATAATAATAATAATAATAATAATAATAATATTATATTTTATTATTATTTATTATATATTAATATTATATATTATTATTATTATTATTATTATTATTATTATTATTATTTTATTATTAACAAGTAGGAGTCGTACTGCGACTGGAGGATGGGAGGTAATCAGATTTGACTAGAGAGGGGTAGCTCCAATTCCTTGGATGAAGAGTCCTTTACGAGCATCAAGCTACCTCCTTTAAATGTCAGGGATGTGAAATGAACGAAATAAGGAACAATGTTTGGTTCCAGAAGCTGTAGCTCAACACCTACACTTCGTTACTGTGACCTAGTGTTCTTACAAGGTGTCTTTCACTAATCTTAAAACCAGTCGGCTTGAAACTCATCGATTCTTTCGTTCACAACTTAAGAAACCAGGTTCGATCCTGTGGCGGGTGGAGAGGTTGGGTATGTTTCCCTACACTTGTTGCCCCTGTTCACCTACAGTAGCAGCAACTAGATACCTGGGTACTAACCGAACAATGTGGACAGCAGCCTGCAGATAGGGTAGGCTAGTATAGGGCTAGACTTCAAAATAAGCTGACCTTGGATGTCTAGAGTCACAACCATGATGGTTTGAAATTCGTCTGAAAAAACCTCTCTTTATGGTCAGAGTGGTGGACCATGCTACTTCCCAGTGTGTAGTGAAATATACCTAGTTTTATGAATCTTATTAGTATGATACAGTGGATAACAGACTGACCAGCTAGTTTTAGGACTAGCTTGCCATGGTTTCAAATCGTCCGTTCGGTGAACTGAGGTAAGATAACACATCTTAGCATGTCAATTGAAGAGTTTAAAAAACAGTCTGCCGTCTACTAAACACTTGTGGTGGTCTTCATGTTGAGAGATGCTGAGAATAATGCTACTACTAGGTTCTCAGGTCACCATAATAATAATTTCTCTCCAAGCTCAGGTTATTCAACACTTACGACACCTATTATAATAATGCCACAATAAATACTTTTGGGAGTGTCGAGGTGTGGTAAGGTGAGCAGAAATTTATCGTTACTTCAACAGTTGTGAGAAATCTCTCGGGGACCTCAAAAATGTTGCCAAGAAAAATAAAATAAAAACCACAATAATTGTATAAGAAAACTTTGATGGTAACACTTTTAAAAATATTTCACTATGTTGAAACAAGTCGCTGTTTTGTACATTTTTATTGAATCACGATTTTTTTTCAGTAAATATAATCAAATATTTCTAAATGTATGACAGTCACATTTTTTCCTGTTAAAGCATTTACTCTTTTTTTTTATCTTATTTTATCTTGCTGTTCTCAAGCGATGCAACATTAGAAAGCAACAGTCAAGTTGAACCACATTATGAAGTGGTGTTGCAAAGCGGTCAGTGCTGGCGCACAATATATCTATAAAATAATGAACTGATGTATTAGACTTAGTGTTGTTAGCACCAACAGTCTGACTGGTCAGGTTATCAACCAGGAGGAGGCCTGGTGTGGTACCAGGTCACATATGAGGGTGTGGAATCTAGCTTTACACATGGAATCAAACTTCACACATGGAATCAAACCCCACACATGGAATCAAACTCCACACATGGAATCAAACTTCACACATGGAATCAAACCCCACACATGGAATCAAACTCCACACATGGAGTCAAAATTACGTAGACTCCAAGAGGCTAGGAAGTACGTAAGTGCACCAAAGACTTGAAGGTTAAGAGGCGGGGCCAGGAGCTAGGTGAGACTACACACAAAACACACTCATGCCAACATTACCACACAGTGTGGGAACCAGCGGGGATCCCAGTCATTACATGAGTTAGCAACCTGTGGTGGTGGTAGTGTTGTGGAATGTGTTGGTGGGAGGGTGACGTGTGGTGGTGTTGGGGAATGTGTTGGTGGGAGGGTGACGTGTGGTGGTGGTGTGGAATGTGTTGGTGGGAGGGTGACGTGTGGTAGGTTGTGGTTGAATAGTGTGTTGGTCGGGTGGGTAAGTTTATTCAGGTATACACAAATACAGTTACATACATAGGAGCATATATGTAGAGAACCTAGGATAACCCAAAAAACTCAGTGACTTATTTCCATTGGGGTGAGGTTGAAGGTGGGTTGTGGGTGGGGAAGAGTGGGTTGTGATGGTTGAATGGTGTGTGTGTATGTGTTGGTGGGGTGTGGTGAGGTTGATAAAGCTCTACAAAAAGTGAAACATAACTTTATAAAGCTCGACACAGTGAAACATAATAAAGCTTGACACTGAGCTCAACGTCACAATAAAAATGTGTTGTGTAAAGTTGTGTATGTCATCGTTGTTGTGGTCACTACCGTATTTTTACTGGCAAGAACGGAAGTGTTGATATAGAGAGAATAAAACTACCTTCAGCTACACGTGTTTACACTTTATCTCATTAACATTGTACGCAACACACCACTGTAAAATTCGATTTCTCTTTTATCAGCGAGGTGGAACAATTTCCCCGGAGTGCAGAGAGTGACTCCTCAAACTCAAATGCAACTTTCCTACTGGCCTAGAGCGGCATCCCACTCTCTCTGTCTCTGTCTCTCTGTCTCTGTCTCTCTGTAAGTTGATAATGACAGTAACAGGTTGATAATGATATATGATGAGAGTGAGAGGGAGGCTGGATTTGAGTGGGTCTTACACTTGAGTTAATTGGGTTATCAAGCCTTGTTCCTCGGGTAACACTGATAATGGGTTGGACGAATATTTTTTTAGTGGGTTTGGGTTTGAGAAGGACATTCCAAATATGGACCAGTAGGCCTGCTGCAGTGTTCCTCCTTTCTTATGTTCTTATAACCTGACGGTTCTGATGTTTTGTAAACACAAGGAACTTCACCCTTTGGTCAAGTGAGAGGTACGAGAGCTTCAATGGTTTCGTTCCAGCAGAGCTGGAGTTACTATCACATAGTGATTACTATTTTCCACTCTGTGGTCCAGCGAGGGAGGGAGGTAAGCCGCGTTCGTTCATCCTGTAGTACAAGTCAAGGTAAAAACTAAGTGGCTTGGCTACTTTTTCTTGCTGTTTGTGGGTTACTGCCACGGGAGATGATCTCTACTGCCTGGTTCACCTACTGACTAGTCTGGGTTTTTTTGGTTGAACTTCCCAGTGTGTCGACCTAAGCGAGCCTTAATCGGTTAAACATTTTGCGCTCTGTCAAGAATGCTCGACTCTTCGTTGTGCCTTAAAAACACGGTAGATAGCAGGTAAATTTGACAAAGTTCTACTTACATGCAGTAGACCAGGGTTCCCCAGAGTGGTCAATATCGACCCCTAAGGTTCGGTGGGACTATCGAAGGGTAGATAAATGGCTGGAGTCAGAAGGGGTCAGTAAATGTTTGTGGACGTGCTTTGCGTTGTGTATAAATGACCTTCCACCTAATATTAAATTATTTCCATATAATAAATATTTGGATCGATGAATAATCTGAAACTTCATGAAGGTGTCGAGAAGCTGAAGAGTTTGGTGACCGGTGCTGAGTAGACGCTAATATATGTTTATTCTCATGTGTTTCCTCTCATGTGTTTCCTAACAGTTCTATTTTTCTGTAATATTACCCTTATAATTGAAGAAGCCTGGTCAGTCCTGGACCCAGCTGCGGAAGTTTGATCCTGGAACCATTAACACATAATTACCAGACAGCACCTGACTATCGCAGCTAGTAGACCACTACGAAGAAATCACAAGAGCAGTGGAAGACAGTCAAAATAACGACGTTGTATGCATCAGTTTGACACCTACAACTCTGGTGCTTTTAAATGTATACAATGAGATCCAGGAGTGTATGTCTCAGTACTGATACACTTGAAGTTTACTTTAATAACTATATAAGAGACTGGAGCATCCTTAACTGGTTGGTGTAAAGGTTAGAGGTAGTCTTAATAACTTTCGTGTAGTCGATAGCCTTTAAACTTAATAAAGTTTTTGATGAAGCCTCGTTTAGGCGAAACCTCATAATAATGGTTATATAACCTTAATTTTTAAAGGGGTGGACCTGTAAGCCAGCAGAAGGCCTCGTTAAGATGACCAAAAGCTCCAGCTGCAGGATATATGACTGAGACCCACGTCAGGAAACACTAGTCCTCTTTCCTTACAAACCTTACCTTACCTAACCTAACCTAGCCTAGCCTCATACTAATAAGGGTCTCCTTTTTTGTATCATCGTTTGAGGGTAATACCAAAATAAGTATGACAGTTGACTCAATGGAAAATACGAAAAAAACTACCATCAGATATCAGTAACGACTTCAATTGTGGAAAGAAAAAAGATAAACAATGACAAATTCCAATTGCTTAAACACGGAGAGAAGAAAAAGTCAAAACGAACACAGGGTGTAAACGAAAGGAACAGCTAAAGGACCTAAGAAAGAGAATGTCGTTTAGAACTTTAGTGAACACAATAAGACAAATTCTTCAAAAGCCAAGAAAATGAAAGGTTGTATTGTAAGAACTTTGAAAACAACAAATCACGTTGATAATAGTACTTTTCAAAACAGCTGTGCTTTCACTACTGTCTCACAGCTGTCATGGTGGATATCACAGCTAAGAAGTATACAGAGGTAGTTTACTGCTCGCTATAAAACATCTAAACTACTGGCAACGACTGAAAACCACTTGGAATTTTCTCTCTACGATAATGAATACATGGAACATCCTCGATATGCCTGTGTATACCTGTAATAGGTTTTTAAAAGTTTTCTACCCTCGAACCCCTCAAGGGAGGTTCCTTGACGCTGGTGAGGCTCTTGATCTAGAGAATTGTATCTGTCCTCCGGTTCCCTGAATTTAACCTGAATGCCTTCCATAACCCCTCCCCCAACAGACGCTGTATAATCCTTACGGGTTTAATGCTCCCATGAAATAAAAAAAATTACTCTCGAAGCTCGTCCTAGGGCCAGGCTTTTTTATATTGCTTGTTCAGTTGTTAACGGTCCGCTGGCCAACATATCCATTACAATGCAAGTTCCTAGTTTAAACTGTCATAGCAACTTACTGGAGCTAGAGATACTGGAGGAAGCGTAGAGTAAATGGAGTGAAAAGCAGTGGTGAAATAGGCCCCAAATTAGAAAACACCGAGTCAAGATCTGTGGTCTAATACCATGCAACCTTCTATAATAATAATATCTTTATTTACTACAAATTGCATGTACAAGGTATACAGGTCTAGCTGACATGAATGACATACTACTATATAGAAAGCCCTTGTTATGCGGGAGCATTTCGGGCCAAATTAGGTCAGTTTTGTCCCAGGATCGACCACACCAGTCGACTAACACCCAGGTACCCATTTTACTAATGGGTGAACATAGACAACCGGTGTAAGGAAACTCGTCCAATGTTTCCCACCCTTCGCCGGGAATCGAACCCAAAACTGGACAAGTTTCTAAAGTTTGGGCTCACCCAAGCTGTGAGCAACATTTAGAACTGCGGGTCGGGAGCAGCAACAGCCTCATTGCATTTAATGGTACACAATAATAATGATACTGGGTATCATTATTATGAAGGAGTTTCGCCATCCAGTGGCTTTATCAATTCATCACAGAGGTTTACATATTGTAAACATTGGAAGCTGAGGAAATCATCCCTCAGTCTTGATAGGTGTTCAGACTTATAACCTATGAGACTCAATACCTATCAAGGTTAAGGTTGAAACAGCTTAAAATTACCTCTCACTTTTTCCCTGTCTCCAGTATAAATGAAACCCTCTATTAAAATGGAAACAAATCTTGCTACGCAGGCGAAACATTTCACCAGTAAAGATACACAAATGCTGCACATGTGTCGTTCATCAGGAGTGTCACAGGTTTAACCTAATTAAAGCGGTCAACAGCAGAACTAACTTTCCTCTGCTGACTCCAGACCCTATGATGCCACCCATAACACTCACTCTGAGCTATGTACTGACTGCTAGGTGAACGGGGGTAAGCAGATGTTAGGAGACCACACCTAGGTACATAATTACTGCTAGGTGAACAGAAGCAGCAGGCAGATATCCACACACACAAGTCTGGGCTGTGTTCTCTACTGGAAGCATCAGACTTTTGTGTCTGTTTTTGGTACTCATTCACAGGTTAAACATTCTAAAATCTCTCTCATGGGTCAGTGAATTTCCCAGGATTTGAGAGGAACAACTTGTCACCAGCCTAGTGCCACCGGCATGCCCAAACACCACCTAGTTTCTACTGGACACCCAGAGTTACGTGTAGTGTGGCTTGGTGGGTACAGTACTTCATCTCATTGCTTCAGTGGGAGCTTCGAGGCTCCATTACACTGAGAAATATAGTGTATACATAGAAATAAATATATGCAAAGTAACTAGAAAAATAGTGAAATTCCAAACGCTTTGGTGATTTCTCACATTATGAAAGAGAAATCACAAAGCACTTGGAAGTTCACCACTTTTCACGGTGGTTATTTTGCATATTGTGATTCACCTGTGATCTTATTATATATATATATATATATATATATATATATATATATATATATATATATATATATATATATATATATATATATATATATATATATATATATAAATATATATTTTTAAAAAAAACACTTGATGTAATGAGTAAATAACCAAAATGAAGATATAATTAATTCATAATTAAATAAACGATTTATGAATAAATGAATAATAAAATGTAACGAGTAAATAAATTAATGGCTTAAGAAATGGTTAAACGACTAAGTGAAGGATAAATGGATAAATAATAAACAAACTTATAAGTGAATAACAGTGTAGTTGTGTTGGCGTGACCATTACAGGAGTAACAGTGGTCATTATAGTGTTGCAACAGAAACAGTTACACAATAACAGATAAACAGGCGCAACAATTTCCACATATTGTTTTGTTGGTAGTTTACCAACAAAAGGGTTGATTATTAATTTATAATAACCTAATGTGTAAAAGGACACATGTCAACGCTCAAATAAATACTCACATGTAGACAGAAACTCAGAAGATTAATTGATCTGATATTTCGATTCCCTTCAGGGATCCTCTTCAGCATATGAAGAGGATCCCAGAAGAGGGTCGTTTCCGAAACCCAAATTTAAACTTCTGTCTCTTCTCCATGGAATTATTGAGCATTAATATTATGTTATATAAAGTGGTATATAGTGGTCATTCGAAGAAGCCCTGAAAGGGTCATACTCCATTAACTGAGGAGAAATTTTATTCTCGGAGCCAGACTTGACTAGTGGAGGGTAGAAACCACGGTACGGGTGGTGTTTGAACCTATGGCGAGAATTACGACTCGCTTGCAATGATCGAATCCCACCCTACCCTGTATAACTATCATACAGAATATCAATTGTGCTAAAAAATTGGAGGTATATGTTGTTTAGTGTATGACTTCAGGGGAGTCGTCAGGCAGTAGTTCATCTCTACATCAACATTAATTTATAAGACAGATATTTAAATACACTCACTGTATACGACGTACTTTTTAAACACTTTTGGTAGATCAGTGGTTCAGAGAACCTACATCATGGTGAATTAGACACCTGTGCAACACCTGCGTATCTTTATAGTGGAAACGTTTCGAACCAGTGGCTTCCTTGGTACAGAGAAAGGTGGAAGATGAGGAGTTTGAGGAGATTCATTAGAATCTAGCACCTTCCCAGCACTACTCAAAACAGCAAGGGTTACCCAATACACAAAGGTGGTGACCCTACAGACGTAAATAACTATAGGCCTATATCAAATCTACCATTGCTATCCAAAATATTCGAAAACTTGTGCACAAGAGATTATACTCGTTTATAACTACACAAAGCATACTCAACCCCTGCCAATTTGGCTTCAGGAAAAATAAAAGCACTAACGTGCAATAGTAAAAAAGATAGACC
This sequence comes from Cherax destructor, assembly GCA_009830355.1. Classification (NCBI taxonomy): domain Eukaryota; kingdom Metazoa; phylum Arthropoda; class Malacostraca; order Decapoda; family Parastacidae; genus Cherax; species Cherax destructor. Next base: position 66,422 of record WNWK01009841.1, read on the forward strand.
TGCTTTACACAACACTTGAAAATAAGGAATATCCCTAGGACTTTTTTTTGACAAAAAGTTTTTCCGAAAAACCCGGATCTTATAAAACGCCCTAGGAATAAAAGGGTCTGCCCCCTAAATCCCCCTACAAAGGAAATGCCGCCTCCTCCACGCCTACCACTAACCCCGGGGTCCCGGAAGTGCCTTTCCCCCCTTTTTCCTCTTTCATCAATGATTTAATGTATCACAACGGGGAAAACCCAAAACTCTTTCTACGATACAACTTATGTCATCTCCCCCAAACCTTGCCCCTTAAACCATTTTAACGACGAATTAATAAAAAATCAACATGGATGACTGCCAAAAATTACACTCAACACTGATGCCTTCTTTTTGTTTCAACAAACAGATGATCCCAATTAAACATTAAGATCAACTCTACACCTTTCTAGACATAAGGGGAATTCCGGGCCTTCCCCTTTGACAGCACCTGAAATTCAGCACCCTATCAAAACATAACAAAAAACCAAAACTGTGGGGTCCTTTTAAATACGGTATTATGTACCACAATCAGCCCTACTCCCCTTATACCCTCATCTATCCCTCCCTCACATATGCCATTTGTGGGGGGGTCAAAAAATTTTCCCACCAAAAAAAAACCCAAAAAAAAACCCGAAAATTTCACACAATCCAACGCTGGCAGCACACCCCCCTCTTCAAAGACCTAAACCTACCACTGCCCCGAACATCCATACTTACTACTCAGCTATCTCATTTTAGAACCATTAATTCCCAACCCCCGACTAAAAACTTTTTGACATTTGGGCAGGACCCATGACATAATACCAGACATAAACATCTCTTTGACATTCCCCGTTCCACTAAATCTTAAAAAAAATTCAATGCGCAAAAAAAGGGCCTCTGGAACTCCCGCCTGAAAATCTAGAACTGCAGACACAACCTCCTTTTTAAAACCCGAAAAAATCTTATCTCATTCCCCCCAACCTGTTAACCATACGAAAACTACTTTATCTTGCACATACCCCAACAAAATACCTTATTGATATTGTGATTCCCCTTTAAATTTTGCCTTACTAACCACACAAAAACACTTTTGATATCTTTTTCCCCCTTTTAATTTCACAGTTCTAACCAAAATTTTCAACTATTGCTCCTAATACTTAAGCTAGTCATAAGTTTGCCTAAAAATAATATAAAACTATTTAAATATATCACCTTTTCATTAATATATAAACTAATTGCTAACTTTTTTTTCTAATTTTAAATTCTCAATGTTTAAATTCCCTCCTAAATTTTTTAAACCAACCTTCAATCTGTATATCCATTGTATAGCTATTGGAAGACCTACATAAGACTGTGAAAAAACCAGGCATCCTGGAATTTTGGGTCTTTTAATATCAACTTTTGTATAACTATAAACCCCCACCTTGATTAATGAAATAAAAATTTGAATCTGAGGCTGAGTGATTACCTCAAACCAATCTTCCCCTTTATCTATTGGGCTGAAGAAGCCACTGGCTAGTAAAAGTTTCCACCAAAAAATACCCAGGATTTCAAGGTTTAAAATCACATTGTAGTCTTATAAACAATGATGGTTTTCCAACTAGTGGAAATTAATTTTCTGCAAAACTGCGGAAATCAGTCCAGGTAAATGTGTTTTTTGTCAGATAATACAACCGCTTACCAAGATACGTTGGGTTGGATTGCTATTTTTTAATTTTTTTTTAAAAACTGCGAAGTTTTGCTGCAAAAATTTAAAAAAAATTGGAATGTTAATTCCTTATTTTTTCAACTCAAAAAATTTTTTTGAAAATATTTTTTTAAATTTTCATTTTTTTTACAAGTTGCTTAAAATAAAAAATGTATACAAATAAAGTACCAAAATTTTATTAATATATATATATATATATATATATATATATATATATATATATATATATATATATATTTTTTTTTTTTTTGGGGCCCCCCCGGCAATATATATATATATATATATATATATATATATATATATATATAAAATATATATATATATATAAAATATATAAATTTTATATATATATAATATATAAATATATATATATATAATATATATAATATATATATATATATAATATATATATTATATATATATATATTATTACATAATATTAAAAAAATTTGGTACATTGTTGATATAAAAAAAGGATATACAGTAAGGGGTGAGAGATCATGTCTAACATATTTTTTAAAATTTTTTCACTGATTATAATGCGAAAATCTCATCCCGCTCCTCCGAGCAAAATATATATATATATATATATATATATATATATATATATATATATATATATATATATATATATATATATGTTTTTATATATATGTATATATCATCAGTACATTGTTTTTTATAGTTTGGGGTCTCACTTCCTGGAAGCGAGAAAAGCTTTAAAACTAAATTGATTTTCTCACATATTTGATGTGTGGGCGGGCAACTCAGCCACTATGGTTGGACTTTTTGCTGAACGCCCTCTTTGTGTCGTTATGGTGTCTTAAGTGTTACGTCACTCAGGAACACACTGGCAAGCTCAAACTAGAAACGGATGTTCGCTCTCTTTAATAAATTAGATGTGTTTCCCCGAAGTCGAAAAAACACGATTGCAAAGAAACCACGAAAGGGGTGGGGTTCGAACCTATGGCGAGTGACAGAAAAAAAAGTATGCGCTCAGTAATGGTCAAACCGGTATTGTTTACCACCACAAAATAAAGGGTTCAGTCGCTTCATTTCCACTGTCGCATTTCTTCACGATCACCCCCGGGGGCCAAAAAATTCCAGGGGTTTTCCCCAACCCCACCCCCCCCCGGGTCTGGCCCAAACCCAGGTCTTCACTAACATCAAGAATATTTTTAATACCTAAAATAGGGATCTAACAATAAAAAAAAATTTAAAAAAAAATAACACTAATATTTTTTATTAAAAATCCCCGTTTCCACCGAGGCAGGACCCAAAAAAGAGGAAACACTTTCATCACCTTACCCATCATGTTTTGCCGGGGGCCCCGGCCTACACTACAGTACAAATATCCCCTTTTGAAAAATTGTGATAAGATTGGGATTAGAGAAAAGATTATTAGAAGACAAAAAGAGTATGATAAACAAATGAACGGACAATGTATTTACAAATATATAGAAAAAAATTTAAAAAACTGAGCAGGTTCAGGGGACTGACCCCTGAGTTTTGGGTTTATGGTGACTACACACACTGAGTACTGGTTCATGGTGACTTACCACTGAGCAATTTCATGGTGACTGACACACACTGAGTACTGGTTCAGGGGACTGACACACTGAGCACTGGGTTTATGGGGACTGACACACTGAGCACTGGTTCAAGGGGCTGAAAACTGAGCACTGGTTCTGGGACTGACACACTGAGTACTGGTTCATGGTGACTGACACATGAGCACTGGTTCATGGTGACGGGACACACTGGGGCACGGTTCATTGGGGACTGACACACTGAGCACTGGTTTATGGGACTGACACCCCCCGGTAATGGGGGTTTTGGTGACGACACCGGGGGCACTGGTTCATGGTGACTGACACACACTGATTACTGGTTTTATGGTGACTGACACACACTGAGTACTGGTTAAAGGGGGACACATGAACACTGGTTCATGGTGACTGACACACTGAACACTGGTTCATGGGACTGACACACACTGAGCACTGGGCCCTGGTGACTGACACACTGAACACTGGTTCATGGTGACTACACACTGAACACTGGTTCATTTTTAAAATGACACACTGGGAAAACTGGTTCATGGTGACTGAAACACTGAACACTGGGGTTTAAAGGTGACTAACACACTGAACACTGATTCATGGTGGGCTGGAAAACACTGAGTACTGGTTCATGGTGACTGGCACACACTGAACCTGGTTCATGGTGACTGACACACACTGAGCACTGGTTCATTGTAACTGACACATTTTAGCACTGGCCCCTGGTGACTGAAAACTGAACACTGGTTCATGGGGGACCAACCTGGGAAAACTGGTTCATGGGACTACACCCCCGAGCACTGGTTCTGGTGACTGAAAACTGAACACTGGTTCATGGTACCGACACACACTGAACACTGGTTCATGGTGACTGACACACTGAACACTGGTTCATGGTGACGGGGGCCCCCACTGAGCACTGGTTCATGGTAACTGACACACTAAAAACTGGTTCATGGTGACTGACCCCTGAACACTGGTTAATGGTGACTGGGCACACGAACACTGGTTCATGGTGACTGCACACTGAACACTGGTTCATGGGGACTGACACCTGAAACCATGGTGACCACACACATGAGCACTGATTCATGGTTTACGAAAACACTGAGCACTGGTTCATGGTGACTGAAAACACTGAGTACTGGTTCATGGTGACTGACACACACTGAGTACTGGTTTTGGGGGGACTGGCCCCACTGAACACTGGTTTTGGTAAAGCACACACTGATTACGGGTTTCAGGGGCTGAAAAAACACTGAACACTGGTTCATGGTGACTGCCCCCAAAACTGGGGTACTTTCAAAAAAGGTGACTGAAAACACTGAATACTGGTTTCGGGGGACTGACACACACCGAGTACCGGGGTTTATGGTGACCACACACACTGAGTACTGGTTCAGGGGGACTGAAAACACTGGTTTGGGTTTTGGGGGACTAAAAACTGAGCACTGGTTCATGGTGACTGAAAACACTGAGCACTGGTTCATGGTGACTGACACACACCCGAGCACTGGTTTTTGACTACACCCCTGAACACTGGTTTTGGGTGACTGACACACACTGGGTCCTGGTTCATGGGACTGGGCACACTGAGACTGGTTCATGGGGACTGACACACTGAACACTGGTTCATGGTGACGAACACACTGAGCACTGATTTATGGTAATGGCCCCACTGAGCACTGGTTCATGGTGACTGAACACACTGAGCAGGTTCATGGTGACTGAACCACGGGGAAAACTGGTTCATGGTGACTGGGGCCCCACACTGAACACTGGTTCAGGGGGACTGAAAACATAACACTGGTTCATGGGGACTGACACACACTGAACATTTTTTTCTTGGGGACTGACACACTGAACACTGGTTCATGGTGACTGACACACTGAACGGTTCATGGTGAATGTTTAACACAGCTGGTTTTATGGTGAGTGAAACACTCAGCTGGTTCATGGTCAATGCAAAGCGTACAAATAGATATTGAACAATTTAGGCCCAAAAAAAATCTGGCTGACTTTTTTAAAAGTGTTTTAAAATTTTTTTTTAAAAAAATTTAAAAAAAAATGTGAAAAAAAAAGTACGGTGAAAAAAATATTGTAGGGATAACTAGATACGGAAAAAAAAATTTAAAATTTTAAATTTTTAAAAAAAAAGAGTGAGGTAAAATGAGGATTTGGGGGGGGTAGAAGGAGGTGGTGGTTGTGGTGGGGGGTGGTAGTGGTGGTGTGGGGGTGGTGGTACTGGTTGTAGTGGTGGGGGGGAAGTGGTGGGGGGTGGAGTGGTGATGGTGGTTTTCGCGGGGTCATCACCATGAACCAGTGAGGGGGTGTCACCACCGGGAACCAGCGGGGAGTGTGTCACTCACCATAAACCCAAAGGGGTGTCACCACCATGAACCAGCTGAGGTGTCACCACCATAAACCGGGTTGAGTGGTCACCACCATGAACCAGTGAGTGTGTCACTCACCATGAACCAGCTAGTGTGTCATTTCACCATGAACCATTTGAGGTTACACCATAAAACCAGCGGGAGTGTGTCACACCAGAACCGGGAGGTGTCACTCACCATGAACCATTTTAGTGTGTCCCCTCCCTGAACCATTTAGTATACTCACCTGAACCAGCTGAGTTTGGGGGGAAGTGTGGTTTGAAGGGGATTTGGGGGTTTGTGGTGAGGGTGGGGGTTTTGGTGGGGGCGGGGGTTAGGGGGGGTTAGTGGGGTGGAGGGGGTGATGTTGTTGGGGGGTTTGTGAAGTGGCAGGGGTGGTGGTGGGTTTTTGGTGGTGGTGTTGTTGGGGAGTGGGGGGGGGGATGTGGTGGGTGGGGGGTTTTTGGGGTGGTGGTGTTGAAATTTGGGGGGGGTTTTTAGTGATGGGGGTGGTGTAGTTGTTTTTATTCGTGATGAAAGAAGACAAGTGTCTCCCGGGCACAGTCTTTTCGAATGAAGCACACCAGGTTCAGCACCAGCTTATCCCAGTGTAAAAAAATGAACGAATAAAAGGAAAGAAACACTAGTAAATACGTTTTTTGATATGCAGATAAAATTATCTTAAAAAAACATACACAAGAAAAAAAGCAGTAAAAAAAACCCCTAATATAACTGAGGAGAGGAGGAGGGGGGGAGAGCTCAAGAAGAACGTCTTCGAAGAGTTGAAGAAAATTTTAAGTATAAAAAAAAGACACACCAGATAGAAAGGGTAAAAAATGGTATTGGACACCATATACACAACAGAGAAATAAGGGAAAAAATAAATTCAGTGGGTTGGATACATCAACAACCATGGGACCCGACAAGGTGTTGCCAGAACTCTTTGGGGAGGGGAAAGTAAACACTGCATGAACCACATGCTAAGATCTGCAAGTCAGTGAACACGAGACAGTTGCCAGAGATCTGAAACACAGCGTATGTTGTCCCACTGTTTAACAGAGACAAACACTACAGACAGATATCACTGACATACTGTGTAAGACTGGGAAAAGACAATTAAAGTGTTAGAAATGGTAGATCAGCGGAGTTCTGGGGGAAGCAACAGAAGTGAGGCAGGAGAGAGAAGGTGGGGGGATTACTTATTTGATACTGTACCTCACAAAAAACTGAGGCAAAAACCCCGAGAAGCTGGCATAAATAACAAGGAATGCACTACAGTGAATCAAAGAGTATGTTATGGGAAGGAGACAAAGAGTGATCGTTCAAGAAAACATGTCAGTGGGGTTCTACAGGGTCGATATTAGGACAAGTACGGTTTCTGGCATGTAAGTGACATACCAGAGGAAGGAGCGAGAATGCCGGAAACCAGTGTAGACTCAGAGGACAAAGGAGAAAGAATTAGACGTGAGAAAATACCGAGCATGTCGTAGATTCCCCATCACCCATACAACCTCAGCTGGGAAAGTTCGTTTGGTAAATCTAAGAGTAACCTTCAGGAATCAAAAATCAGTCACCTGCCTATACATGAGATATGTCAGGCCCATCTTGGGGGGATGTAGCACCAGCATGAATAACACACCCGATGAACTATGTTAAGAAACTGGAGACTGGGCTTCTTAGTCCTCTAATAAACGTACCGATCTGTACATAATGTTTTCCCACAAGGAGACTAAAGAGATATAAGCTAAGAGCAGAAGCTTTTTAAAAAGGTGAACCCCAATATTACATGATAAAAAAACCAGAAGGGGCATAAAATGTTAAAATTACTCAGAGGACTTGACACGATGGATGGGGATAGACTGCCGAGATGCGGAGAACGGGTTTAAGAGGGCACAGCTGGGGTGTCAAAATATTTCTTCAACCCCAGCGAGGTTAG
>WNWK01009842.1:0-74000 GCA_009830355.1 Cherax destructor
GGCCCATTGTTATTTATAATATATATCAATGACCTTGATGAGGGAATTACTAGTGATATGAGCAAATTCGCCGACGACACGAAGATAGGTAGGATAATTGATTCAAACATAGATGTCATAGAACTTCAGGAAGATTTAGACAAACTTAATTCGTGGTCAGAAAAGTGGCAGATGCAGTTCAATGTAGATAAATGCAAGGTTCTGAAGCTCGGAGTGTCCATAACCCAAGCACTTATAAGTTAAATAACGTAGAACTTAGCCATACAGATTGCGAGAAGGACTTGGGGGTGATGGTAAGCAGCAACCTTAAACCAAGACAGCAATGCCTAAGCGTACGTAATAAGGCAAATAGATTACTGGGATTTATATCAAGAAGTGTTAGCAACAGAAGTCCAGAGGTTATATTACAGCTTTATACATCATTAGTAAGGCCTCACCTAGATTACGCAGCTCAGTTCTGGTCTCCATATTACAGAATGGACATAAATTCGTTAGAAAACATTCAGCGTAGAATGACTAAATTAATACATAGCATTAGAAATCTTCCTTACGAAGAAAGATTGAAGACGTAAGAAAGATTGTAAGACGTAGAATGAGGGGAGACATGATCGAGGTATACAAGTGGAAAATGGGTATTAACAAAGGGGATATAAATAAGGTCTTGAGGATATCTCTCCAAGAGAGAACCCGCAATAATGGATTCAAGTTAGATAAGTTTAGATTTAGAAAGGATATAGGAAAGTATTGGTTTGGAAATAGGGTAGTTGATGAGTGGAACAGTCTGCCTAGTAGGGTTATTGAAGCTAGGACCTTGGGTAGTTTCAAATTTAGGTTGGATAAATTCATGAGTGAGAGGGGTTGGATTTGAGTGGGACTCGCGCATGAGTGGGTAGAATTGTCAAAGCTTATTTCTTGGGTAGCATTGAAAATTGGGTTGAGCAAATATTCTGTTAGTGGGACGGATTGTGAAGGACTTGCCTAGTATGGGCCAACAGGCCTGCTGCAGTGTTCCTCCTTTCTTATGTTCTTATGTTCTTATGTTCAGAGAAGACAACACGCAATACCGAAGAATCCTAGAATCATCACTCATCTGTATATCCAACAACTTCAACCAGAACAACGGCTTCTACAACATAGCTGAACCTATTGCCAAGAAACTTCTTCAACGCTATCCCACCTAGAACTCAAGAATGGTACACTGCAGGTCCTTTAAGTCACATTATGTTTTTAACTATCACACTACTTTTAAGAGTCACATGCAGCTTTCTCCACCTGACCCAGCATTCTCCACCTGACTGTACCCTATATATATCTCCATGTTGCTCATTTTCCAGGTAGATCTGTCTGTGACTCGATAAAGCCCACTGCGTGGGCGAAACGTTGTCAATAAAGGATCACATTATACTGCTTATGTGTTTATTTTTCCATTGTGTCGGTATTTTATACCATTTATTTCCATGATGGTTACTGGTGAAGTGATGTTGTGATGGGTACTGGTGCAGTAATGTTGTGATGGGTACTGGTGAAGTGATGATGTGATGGGTACTGGTGAAGTGATGTTGTGATGGGTACTGGTGAAGTGATGTGATGGGTACTGGTGAAGTGATATGATGGGTACTGGTGAAGTGATGTTGTGATGGGTACTGGTGAAGTGATGTTGTGATGGGTACTGGTGAAGTAATGTTGTGATGGGTACTGGTGAAGTGATGATGTTATGATGGGTACTAGTGAAGTGTTGGAGTGGCTTATCAACCTCTTCCTCTTTCTCTCTACCATCTTCTTCCTTTCCTCTCTGTCCTTAAGCCACTCTTAGTTCTTACCCCCCTCATCCTCTTTGTCCTAATTTTTTTTCCTTTCCTTCTTCCTGCTTGCTCTCTTTCTCCTCTTCACCCTCCTCTTGCTCGTCCATCCCCTCACAACAGTGGAGGTCCTGACAATGAGTTGTAAACAAGTGTTGCTTTAAGTTAGTGCATGTATTTGATGTAAATGCCACCACCTCTACCTACCTTATACCTTGCCTTTATTATTCTATATTGTGCAACATCAACACAAACTTAGTGCTTGAAACAGTGACTTTTGTAGTTAGGGTGCTAGCCTGGTTGAACAGGCTAGCACCAGACGAACCTGGCCCATGGCCGAGGAAGGCATTGAAAAGCTGTGTTCCCCAAAGTACAGGACTCTTACCCCCCCAATCCTTTTTCTCCTCATCCTCGTATCTGACATAGACAGAGACGTAAATCATAACAACCGTATCATCATTTGCAGACAATCTTAGAGTTTACACGAGTGTCATCCTTTGAGGACACTGTAAATCTCTAAGCGGATATAAGCTAAATCTTCCAGTGAGCCGCAGAAAACAATGTGATCTTTATTGAAGACGAATTTTAGTTACTTCATTATGAAAAAACTTGAGGAAATAAAAGCTAGAATGGAGTATAAAACAAATTTTAACCCTCAATAGAGAGAAAAACTAATGTGAAGGACTTAGTGATAATGCCAAAGAATCTCACCTTGAACGATCACACTAGTGTCATTATAACATCTGCAAGGAAAATGATAGGATGGATAATAAGAACCTTCTAAATAAGGAATGAGGATGGATAATGAGAACCTTCTAAATAAGGGATGAGGATGGATAATGAGAACCTTCAAAATAAGGGATGAGGATGGATAATGAGAACCTTCAAAATAAGGGATGAAGATGGATACTGAGAACCTTCAAAATAAGAGTTGAATAATGAGAACCTTCAAAATAAGGGATGAATAATGAGAACCTTCAAAATAAGGGATGAATAATGAGAACCTTCAAAATAAGGGATGAATAATGAGAACCTTCAAAATAAGGGATGAGGATGGATAATGAGAACCTTCAAAATAAGGATGCTAAGCCAGTGATGATCCTCTCTAAGTCACTTGTTTTCTTTAGGCTGGAATACTGTTGTACACTAAGAGCCCCTTTCAAGGCGGGTGAAATTACGAATCTAGAGAATGTACAGAGAACCTTCACTGCATGTATAAGTCCTGTCAAGCACCAAAATTACTGGGAACATTTGAAGTCACTTGACCTGTACTCCTTGGAATTCAAGCAAGAAATATACATCATAATTTACATCTGGAAAATACTAGAGGAAATGGTCCCAAATCTGCACACACACATACATACACACACACACACACAAATCGCTCCCTACGAAAGCAGAAGGCTCGACAGACATTGCAGTATAACCCAATGACAACCATTGATGCTGTGAGTACACTAAAAGACAGCACAGTAAGTGTAAAGGGCCCAAGACTTCCTCTCATAATACATAAAAGGGATTACTAATAGACCCCTGACTGTCTTCAAGAGAGAATTGGATAGGTTCCTAAGGTCAGTTCCTGACCAGCCGGGCTGTGGTTTATAGGACTATGGGTAGCGAGCAATAACAGCCTGGTTGATTAGGCCCTGATCCACCGAGAGGCCTGACCATGGACTGGACCGCGAGAACATTGACCCTAGGAACAGTCTCCAGGTAGCCTTCTTCCCAGTTGACTTTGAAGAAGACATCGACAGCATGCCCATGTATTCTACCCCAGGACCAGACTCGTCGGATTCAATATTCGTGAATAATTGCAAGAAACCGCTATCTTGGTCTTTAGTATTCTATGGAGAATGCGACTTAAGACAGGTGTCATTCCACAGTTATTGAAAAAACTTAAATTGTCCCGTTTTACAAAGGTAGCAGAAAAGCAGCTGTGAAGTCCAATAACGTTAACTTTACGGGTCTTAAGAAGCAAGTTTGCCAGTCACATGGAATTGCAATAATTGCATAATCCAGGGTAGATGGGTTTAGGGCAGGTCGTTCCTGTCTTTCGCAACTGCTAGATCATTACGATGCTGTCCTGGATGCTCTGGAAGACAAGGTAAATGCTAATGTAATGTAAACTGTTTTTGCAATCGACAAGTGTGACTAAGGTGTTATTGTACACAAAATGCACCCAGAAGGAATGACTGGCTGAGTAGGCAGATGGATATTTAACTTCCTAACAAATAGAAGCCAGAGAGTAGTAGTAAACAGAGTGAAGTCTGAAGCTGCCACATTGAAAAGCTTTGTTCTTCAAGACACGGTGACAACTCCACTTTTGTTTTTCATTCTTATAAGTGACATTAATTAACAAGAACATATATTATAGCATCGTAACATTGTTTAGTGATGCAGCTTAGGCACAGACATAGCATTTCACTGTGCAGCAAATGGAAGCTGACAAAGTCGCCTTAAACACTAGAATTCTGACTGATTTGTGTAGATTGGGTGAACGTTTTCTGTTGTGGCGCTGAACTTCACCGCCCTTTATCTTTGTTTATTATTTGTGGTTTGTTATATTTGGTTATTTTTACGTAGGACAACCTAATTCAGAATTGTGCCCCGTGTTTCGGCCCGCGTACCAGACCTGTCTGCCTGCCCACGCAGTCGTTGTGAGTCAGTCTGTCATTGTTTATCCTCGAGTGAACATAACCCTTCCCCTCTCATCCAAACATTTCACAATATAATTCATTGTGTTTGGTGCTTGTTGATTGAGTGCGACTGCTACATAATTAACCATGGGCCCAAAAAACTTCCTAGTGGCACCCCTTTGGTAAAGAAAATGAGAAACTCCATACAATTGAATAAAGAAATTGTAGCAAAATACGAAAGTGGAGGAGTAAGAGAGAGGGGAGAATGTGCCTTCTTCAGTGATTTTACGATATGTATAATACTAAAGCAGCAGGAATTGATAAAGGCTATAACGCCAGCCAGCGTAGCATTAACAGTGTAGCAAGTAAGTTAAGCGATTAATCGATAGAAAAAGGACAGCTGCAAACCTTAATGAGAGGAATCTGCTTAAATGGTGGGAGGACAGGTTGGCTGATAACAGCGAAGACACAGCCAATCCTATGACTGATATAAATAAAGTCTTGAAGAACTAGCCACATGTGCATCGTTTGGGTGTCTTTGTTGTAGACGTTTCGCCCTCCAGTGGCTTTATTAATATAATTCAAGAACATAATTGGAAGACAGTAGAACCATATACAAAAGATGAAGTTTGAAGCACAGGTATGAAGACACATGCCTGTGCTTCAAATTCTTCACAACTACGGTGCTCTTCACCAACTCCAAGACTGACGGACTGATTACCTCATCTTTTGTATATAGTTCTACTCTCTTCCAGTCATATCCTTGAATTTGTATTGATAAAGCCACTGGAGGGCGAAACATCTACAAATAAAGATATCCAGATGTTGCACATGTGTCTAATTCTTCATGTTGTCGGTATTGTATACCATGCATGTACAAATGGAAAAATTAGATTGTAACTGAACATAGGACAAACTCTTATCATTCAACAGAAGGAATGTTCCATGTGGGAGTAACTCACATTCAAGGGTCGCAACACTTGCCATTGCTACCGCAAGGAAAATGATAGGCTGGTTACCCAGAACTTTGAAGACAAGGGATGCTGAGCCAGTGATGATACTCGTCAGGTCACTTGTTGTTTCCAGGATGAACACTGCTGTATATTAATAACCATTTTCAAGGCTGGCCACATTTCCTGAGCTGGAAAATATAGCTTTCACTGCTCGTATGCACTCACCCAGAAATTTGAACTATACTGGGAATGCCTTAAGTCCCCTCAACTGTAATCTTTGGAACGTAGGCGATAAAGGTACATCGTAATTTAAACATGGAAAATCCTGGAGGAAGTAATCCCAAACCCGCACACTGAAGTCACTCCATGTGACAAGAGATTTGGCAGACGGTACAAAATGCCATCACTAAAAAGCAGGGTCACAACGCCTACACTAAGAACTCAATAAGTGTCAGAGGTCCCCGACTTTCCAACGCCCTCCCTTCATCCACAACGGGAATTAACCAACAGACTTCTGGCTGTCTTCAGGAGGGCATTGGGCGTTGACCCTCGGAAATGTCTTTCATGTATCCTTCGGGTACCTTGTTAAAATTCTTATTGAAATAAATAATCAACTAGAGAATGTGAGATGTGGTTGTGTTATAACTGAGCTGTTGCTTATATTTAGAAGAACAAGAAATATATTACGTTTTTGCTTATCAGTCCGTTTGTGTATGTTGAAATAAAGACACTGGTACCTGAGAACCTGTTGAATACTTTTTTGTTTTAGAGAATCTTTTTTAGTACAAGGTTCCGTCCAAGGCTTTGTCTTGATCAAGTATTAACAGCATGTGGAAAAAGACACGTACAGTTCAGGACTTTTAGAGGAAACGTTTCGCCACGAGTGGCTACTTCAGTCATAAGGACTGAAAAAACCACTCGTAGGCAAACGTTCCCTTTTAAAAATGTCCTGAACTACACATAAGTGTCTTTTTGCACATCATGGCGGTATCAACACAGCATTCAGGATACTCTGGTACCAGTATCTGTATTTCCATTTGCCTGCTTTTGTCAATGTCTACCTGTGTATTTTGATATTATTTCTTATATAAGTAAGTTACATGGAGGTATTCAAAGAAACCGGTTAGCCGGACTTGAGTCCTGGAGGTGGGAAGTACAGTGGCTGCGCTCTGAAGGAGGGGTGAAAATATGTTGCAGTTTTCGAACTGTAAGGTAGGCACGCCTCTGGCAAGACAGTGATGGAGTGAGTGATGATGAAAGAGTTTCTTTTTTTTGGATCACCTTGCCTCAGTGGGAAACGGCCAGTGTTAATAAAATATAAACATTAACATTGAACTCTGAGTAGAGGAAAGTACGCAGGTACCAATGTACTGCATGTAACATTATCTTGCTACTAACTAAAGTCTCCCTCAACGTAGACTGTTTCAGCGCTGAAGAGACGGACGATGTTATAGTAACTTCAGCTGTGAAGACCTACGACCTTCTATCACCCAGCCTGAAAGATAAAAAAAAAATAATCAGTATTCATCCGAGATTTCCGTAAACGTTACGTCATGGAAGATTCGCGCAGCGCGGTAAACGTCACAGCATAGTGTGTGCATGAGGTTATCCTCAGTGTCGACACATGAAGCAAACATGTTTCCGGGGGTGAACGCCCCCTCTACCAAGGCCCAGACCAGGCCTACATGGGAGCGACATAATTATGACAGCTATCGTGAACCTTGAACTTCTCAACATTGGAAAATGGAACCTTACTCCCGTTGAATGCACAATAGTAGAACCCCAGGATTGATGACGGTGCTTGCTTTCCCTTCCACTTCCCCAGAACCTTTGGTAAGTTTCTACTCCTGGAGCCCGGCCATGGGCCAGGCTCGTCTGGTGCTACCCTGCTCAACCAGGTTGCTGCTGCTGGTGCCCCCAGAGCCACATATCCATCACATCCTAGTTGATCTGGCACCTGATGAAGATACTTGTCCAGTTTGCTCTTGAAGACTTTTATACTTGTGCCATCAGTGTTTCTGATATCTTGTGACAGTTACCTGGCGCCGCCACCTGACTCTTAACCTGCCCTCAATTTGCCACCATCTTGCCCTGTAGCTGGGTCACTTCCAAGCACTTGTCTTCCTCCTTAGGCCACCAGACAAGCCTAGCCCAGGGCGGGCTATGGGCGTAGCAAAACTCGCCAAACCCGTCAAGGGTACATCAAAGGTTGCTATCAAGAGCTCGTCTCCTCGACTCTTCGTCTCTTAACTTTCACTCTCAACAGGGTTTGTTCGTTCGTTCACTGTTCGAATCTGAGGACACATGATTGCCTTGCATTTCAAACAGTCTGTCCCTGTCTGCTCTATCGAAATCTCTGAGTACTTTGTACGTCGTTACGATGTCCTTCCCCTAACTGGTCATTTTTTCTAACAAGGATGATTAAGACACATGTGCAACAGTTGGGTATCTTTATTGTTGAAACGTTTCACCCACACAGTAGACTTCTTCAGTTAAATATAGAGGCAGCAGGTGTCGTAGTAGTGGAATAAAGATAATGTAGTCAGTCTATTCAACTTTCGAGAAATAGCATTTGAGGCTGAGGGACTGACCACCTCATATACTATTTCTCTAAGGTTGATGGACTGATTACATCATCTTCATTTCACTACTACACCTGATGCCTCTGTATCTGACTGAAGAAGCCTACTGTGTAGGCGAAACGTTTCAACAATAAAAATACCCAGCTGTTGCACATGTGTCTTAATAATCAACTTAGTATTTTATAGCATTTTCAACATTCTTCGAAGAATGTCATAATTGTGTAGTCTCTCCTCGTAACTCAACCTTCTGGAGCCAACCTAGTAGTAAACTTTGCTCTTTTCTCCAACCTCTGAGTGTGCGGCCTTAAATTTGGACTTTTTAAACTGACTCTGCGTATTACAGGCCAGTAATACTGCAGTGCTCCTCTGTTAAGAGTACTATGTGATTGTGATGAGATGGTGTTGAAGATAGTGGTGTAGTGAGATGGTGTTGTTGAAGATAGTGGTGTAGTGAGATGGTGTTGAAGATAGTGGTGTAGTGAGATGATGTTGAAGATAGTGGTGTAGTGAGGTGTTGTTGTTGAAGATAGTGGTGTAGTGAGATGGTGTTGTTGAAGAGTGGTGTAGTGAGATGGTGTTGTTGAAGATAGTGTAGTGAGGTGGTGTTTGTTGAAGATAGTGATGGTGTTGTTGAAGATAGTGGTGTAGTGAGATGGTGTTGAAGATAGTGATGTAGTGAGATGGTGTTGTTGAAGATAGTGATGTAGTGAGATGGTGTTGTTGAAGATAGTGGTGTAGTGAGATGGTGTTGTTGAAGATAGTGATGTAGTGAGATGGTGTTGAAGATAGTGATGGTGTTGTTGAAGATAGTGATGTAGTGAGATGGTGTTGTTGAAGATAGTGGTGTAGTGAGATGGTGTTGTTGAAGATAGTGGTGTAGTGAGATGGTGTTGAAGATAGTGATGGTGTTGTTGAAGATAATGATGGTGTTGTTGAAGATAGTGATGGTGTTGTTGAAGATAGTGGTGTAGTGAGATGGTGTTGAAGATAGTGATGTAGTGAGATGGTGTTGTTGAAGATAGTGATGTAGTGAGATGGTGTTGTTGAAGATAGTGGTGTAGTGAGATGGTGTTGTTGAAGATAGTGATGTAGTGAGATGGTGTTGAAGATAGTGATGGTGTTGTTGAAGATAGTGATGTAGTGAGATGGTGTTGTTGAAGATAGTGATGTAGTGAGATGGTGTTGTTGAAGATAGTGGTGTAGTGAGATGGTGTTGAAGATAGTGAGATTGTGTTGAAGATAGTGATGGTGTTGTTGAAGATAGTGGTGTAGTGAGATGGTGTTGTTGAAGATAGTGGTGTAGTGAGATGGTGTTGTTGAAGATAGTGGTGTAGTGAGATGGTGTTGTTGAAGATAGTGGTGTAGTGAGATGGTGTTGTTGAAGATAGTGGTGTAGTGAGATGGTGTTGTTGAAGATAGTGGTGTAGTGAGATGGTGTTGTTGAAGATAATGGTGTAGTGAGGTGGTGGTGTTGAAGATAGTGATGTAGTGAGATGGTGTTGAAGATAGTGATGGTGTTGTTGAAGATAGTGGTGTAGTGAGATGGTGTTGAAGATAGTGGTGTAGTGAGATGGTGTTGAAGATAGTGATGGTGTTGTTGAAGATAGTGGTGTAGTGAGATGGTGTTGAAGATAGTGATGGTGTTGTTGAAGATAGTGGTGTAGTGAGATGGTGTTGAAGATAGTGATGGTGTTGTTGAAGATAGTGGTGTAGTGAGATGGTGTTGTTGAAGATAGGGGTGTAGTGAGATGGTGTTGTTGAAGATAGGGGTGTAGTGAGATGGTGTTGAAGATAGTGATGGTGTTGTTGAAGATAGTGATGTAGTGAGATGGTGTTGTTGAAGATAGGGGTGTAGTGAGATGGTGTTGAAGATAGTGATGGTGTTGTTGAAGATAGTGATGGTGTTGTTGAAGATAATGATGGTGTTGTGGAAGATAGTGGTGTAGTGAGATGGTGTTGAAGATAGTGATGGTGATGAGATGGTATACACCACAGCCCGGCAGTTAAGAACTAACTCTAGGCAGTTCTTAACGGCCAAGTTCTCTCATGAAGATAGCCAGGAGTGTGTTGGCTGTATGCGACCAGCACCAACAATCTGGTTGTTCAGGCCATCCACCTGGAGGCCTGGTGTGGGGCCGGACCAAGTGACCCCCAACTGTTGCACATGTGTCTTAATCATCAACTTGTTAGTATTTTATATAATTTTCAACATTGTTTAAAAGTATAACCGGGTTGTGATATGTTTGTCGGCCTGCCAGCCGCTAGTAGCAACAGCCTGGTGGAATGGAGTAGAACTTAAGGGAAATTAATCATAGATCAGTGCTTTTCAACTAGGGTAATTAGGCACTCTTAAACGACCCAGGCTAGGTTCAGAGGTGACCTAGCTGGCTGGTGTGACCCAGGCTAGGTTCAGAGGTGACCTGGCTGGCTGGGGTGACCCAAGCTAGGTTCAGGAGTGACCTGGCTGGCTGGGGTGACCCAGGCTAGGCTCAGGAGTGACCTGGCTGGCTGGGGTGACCCAAGCTAGGTTCAGGAGTGACCTGGCTGGCTGGGGTGACCCAGGCTAGGTTCAGGAGTGACCTGGCTGGCTGGTGTGACCCAGGCTAGGTTCAGGAGTGACCTGGCTGGCTAGGGTGACCCAGGCTAGGTTCAGGAGTGACCTGCCTGGCTGGGGTGACCCAGGCTAGGTTCAGGAGTGAACTGGCTGGCTGGTGTGACCCAGGCTAGGTTCAGGAGTGACCTGGCTGGCTAGAGATTAAGAGGAATGGAGCCACCAGAAGTATTATTCAGAGGGCTGAGGAAGAGTTGTTGAGGTGGCTTCGGCATTTAGAGAGGATAGAGCAAAATAAGATGACTAAGCGGGCGTATAACTGGGGTGGAGGGAAGCAGGGGTATGGGTTGTCCTAGAAAAGGTTGGAGGGAATGGGTAAGGGAGGTTTAGATTGCTAGGGGTTTGGACACCCAACAAACTTGTGTGAGCATGTTTGATAGGAGTGATTAGAGGCAAGCGGGTGTAATGATTTACCGTGCTGTTGGAGTGTGAGCGAGATAACGCTTATGAAGTGATTCAGGGAAACCGGTTAGCCGAACAGTGCCTGCACTCTGAAGGAAGGTGAGGACGTTGCCGATTGGTGAGTCATCTCAACTATAATGTCAGCACGCTTCTGGCTAAACACTGATTGAATTAGTGAGAGTGAAAGTGTACTCTTTGTCGGGTAGGAGACTGCCGGAGCCTTGAAAAAACATTGAATATATTAATTTAAGGTTTTCCTGGTGGTACTCTAAGGCGAATAAGATATAGAAACAATAGAGCCGTGGTAAACATCGATATGTGGGTCAGAGAGCCACCAGCAGAAACAGCCTGGTTGACCAGGCTAGCACCAGACGAGCCTAGTCTATTGCCGGGCTTCGGGAGTAGAAAAACTCTCGGAACTCATCAAAGGTAAAGGTATATCATGTAAAGGTTTCGCAGCATTCAACTCCATCATCATTGCTCAAACCATACCACGGGTGGGGTTCGAACCCGCGGTCAGAGAGTCTCAAAACTCCAGACCGTCGCGTAAACCAATGGGCCAGCTAGCTTCAATAAGATTCATCCAACCATACAATTTTTTTTTCCTGAGGCCTAAAAAGTATTGCAGCATCCTCAAAATTTCTGACAGGAGAACTGAACAAGTTTCTCAAGTCATTTCTGGTTGATCTGTCCCTGATCCACCGGGATCAGGGACACAATACTCTCCAGGTATCTTTGATATTCCTTCGATGGATTTCGAGAGTTTTCCTATTCTTGCTGCCCGGCCCCAGGCCAGTCTTCTCTGGCTCAGAGAGTAGAAAATCTCGTAACTCATCAAGGTTGAAAGTAAGGTCCTTGTCTGGCCACCAAGGCTGTTGCTGCTGGCAGCCCGCTGACCCACATATCAGTAACAGCCTGGTTGATCTGGCAATTGGAGGAGGAAGTTGCATATTTTCCTCTTAAAGACTTATTCACTTGTTCCAGCAGTGTTTGTGACACCTGCTGAGATATTTACACATCAACACTCTCCTCCAAGCTCTCAATAATCTCTGTTAATATTAACAGACGATGAGCTTGGGTTTTGGTAGCGTTTAATGAGGCGTTGGATATATGGGAGCTGAGAGCCTATGCCTGTGTCCGTCTGTCCTGCACTCAGTCTCGATGGTAACTGAACACTAGGCCGCCTGGCGCTGAGGCATTCAAAAGGCAGGCCTATCATTGGCTGATGCCAGATCACATGGGCAGAGGTTGGAAATCACGTGAACAGCCGTGATGCAGCCGTTATAAGTACAACCCGTACAGCTCGGGCATGCTACGTATGGCGTCTCGACATACAACTACACAAACTAAGGACAACAGGCAACAACTTTCAGCTGATTCTATACAATGTCAAAGTACACAACAGTTAACATTATACTTCACATGGATATTATCGTGACGGAACAATCTACATTACTATATGATACATCTTGATACTTAGGAATTAATTAAATGAGCTCATTCAAGAATATCATTATAAAAGGGATAAAAAAAAATTTAATTTGTTCGATCGAACTGTCTTCATGTGATCTACGAATTCTGAGGAAATAAATTACAAGAAGATAGTGATTAACAGACAAGGTAGATCTGGTGCACTCAAATCTATACTGTTAATTCTCAGAACTCGGAGAGAACGTGAACACACACAAAAAAAAATTTGAGTGATACTAAGTAGATATTATAACACACAGTTAAACGCTTACTACATATTTATCTATACAGGTTAGTTACATTTAACCCCAACTCTGCTAGGGTGAGATTGATATAGGCTGTATAATTATCATCTCTGGGTGGATCAAACTCTGTTACAATAGGTAACTCAACTTCTGATTGAGGAGGATCTACACTGGTATCTACAAATGATACTTGAGGACTTCTCAACACTTGGCGTGTACGTAGGGAATAACGACATTCAGGTATAACTTCATCCCAGGTTACACTATTGGGATTGATGGTAGCTCTTAAGACATCAAGGACTTTCTTATTCGTTCTTTCTGCTAACCCATTGCTGGCAGGATGGTGTGGAACAATGGTAGATTTAGTAATCTTATACAAGGCACATAGGTTTTCTAGAATCTCGTTACAAAATTCACCTCCATTATCTGTTATGAGGGACTTAGGAGTGGTATGTCTACAGATTATACGTTCCTTAAACGCTTTAGCTACTGTCCCGGCAGTCTTATCTGGGATAGGAACTAACTCACAAAATCTGGTAAAGTGATCGACCATCACACACAGATGTTTGTTTCCACTGAGGGAACATTGGAAGTTGGTCAACAGATCTAGTGCAACTCTTTCCCATGGCTCACTAGAAGTAGGAAAGATCTGGATTGGATTAGGACCTGTGACATACTCAGTAATATCGGTAGACATACGAGGCCAAAAGTATTTCAATCTGGCTTGTTTCACAGAACGATCCATACCAGGATGTGCAACATCTGGTACATCGTGAACTAGCTGCAAGGCTACTTTCACTAGTGACTGTGGAATTACTAATTGGTATACTCTTCTACTAGGATTACCCAACTCGGTAGTGCGATACAGTAATTCTTGGTTCATGACAAAGTCACTAATGGGTGCTGGTTGCTTCACAGAGAGAATAAGATCTTTCTGGAGCAGGAATCGAACCACACCAGATCAAAAGGGGTCTTGTCTTTGATTAGTCTTTACATCCTCAGTACTAAATGGAGGATCGGCAGTTACTACACTGACATGACGCGACAAAGCATCAGCAACTACATTGGATTTGCGTAACTGTATAATTGCGTTCAGCCTTAGTAAGGACTCGGCTAGCAAATGCAAATAATCTCTTAAACTGAGTTTTCTTTATTCACTAAGAACTGGGAACACTTTCCTACTGGAGGAATGAACGGCACGGTGGAGTGGAAGGACTCTCCCCGGGTGAAATAGATAGCTCAATAACACAAAGTATGAACAAAGGAGAATGGCTCTCACTATCTCTTACTGCAGGTAATAATTACTCGACACACGACACTTTACTCTGCAAAGGACTTACTGTCAACTGGGATAATATCACTATCTGGAACACAACACAACAGACACTCTGGTAAACACTAGCCACAGAAACGTCTTTCTGCAGGCGGCAAGTGACAACAAGAGATGGCATAACTCATTTCAAACAGTCTTTACTCAACAAAGCGTCCCCTGGAGAGGAACTACCACTTGATCAAGAGCCATCACAGGGATAGTACACTATCCTGTGTGCAATTATGACTGGATTCCAGACAGGAGTGACAGTTTTACTAGTTTCTTGACCGCTCGGCTACGTTAATACGTAATGCACAAAGCTATCAGGACTGAATTTGAACTTCACATTCCGCAGAACTGTTATAACTCTCTGATACAAGCTGTGAGAACCCACAACACACATAGGCCAGGCTTGTTTGGTGCTAGCCTGGCCAATCAGGCTTCAGGATTCAAGAACCACGTTGGAAGTAAGGCAATGTAATGACATGTATGTCTTTATTGGGTTATCCTGGGCTGCTAACCCTCCGGGTTAATAATCTCAGTAAATCTCTTGTGAGGCGGCGGCCGCAGAACCAACAACAACAAAAACAACAGATGCAATACCATCACTACCAACGGCAACAGCAGCAGTAACAGCATCAGCGGTATCAACATCAGCAACAGTAACAGCAGCAGCGGGGGTGCAGCATTAGCGGGGTGGGGGTGGGAGGTGCAGCATCGGGGTAAGGGTGGGGAGTGCAGCAACGGGAGTGGTGGGGTGAAGCAGCAAGGGTGGTGGGGTGCAGCAGCGGGGGTGGTGGGGTGCAGCAGCAAGGGTGGTGGGGTGCAGCAGCGGGGGTGGTGGGGTGCAGCAGCAAGGGTGGTGGGGTGCAGCTGCGGGGGTGGTGGGGTGCTGCAGCGGGGGTGGTGGGGTGCAGCAGCAAGGGTGGTGGGGTGCAGCTGCGGGGGTGGTGGGGTGCAGCTGCGGGGGTGGTGGGGTGCAGCAGCAGGGGTGGTGGGGTGCAGCAGCGGGGAGGTGCAGCAGGTGAGTGTAGTGTAGGGTAGACTGGGCGAGTGAGTCTCCAAGTTCACCCTTTACACCACCATTAAGGGAGAGTTAAGCCCCTGATACACTGCCACCTAACTTACCCCTTCATCCTCCCTTAACCAGGGCTGGTGGAAGCACGCTCCCTTCCCCTTTCCTACCTCCCTCCCTCCCACATTCCCTAGCAGGGGGATGTAGGGGAAATACCTCTTACACCACCCCTCCCTCCCAACTTCCCTTAGAAGGGGTTATAGGGAGAACTCTTGGCTCACCACCTCCCTCCCTCCCTCAGCAGGGGGTGTAGGGAGAACTCTTGGCCCACCACCTCCCTCCCTCCCTCCCTCAGCAGGGGGTGTAGGGAGAACTCTTGGCTCACCACCTCCCTCCCTCGGCAGGGGGGGTATAGGGGAATCCCCCGTGCTCCACTTCCTCCCTACGACGTCATGTATAGGGGAAATACCCTTTACTGCACCCCTCCACTTTCTTCTCTCCCTCCCTCTTTCCCTTGCAGGGAGTGCTGATCCAAGGAATTGGAATTGTCTTGCCCATGAATCAGCCTTATTACCTCCATTCCCCAGGCTCTGTGACCGCTATGGTTTTAGCGCTTCCCTTTAAAATAATAAATAATCTGGAATAATAAAAATAACCTGTAATAATAACAATACCTACCTGCTACCTGGAGTCTAACTGGAGGGTATTCCGGGGATCAGCGACCCGCGGCCCGGTCCTCGACCAGGCCCCCCAGTGTATCAGGACCTGATCAACCAGGCTGTTACATAATATAATCTGTAATAATAATATGTAATAATAATCTATAATAATGTGTAATAATAATAATAATAATAATAATAATAATAATATATAGTATATATACAAGAGATGTATTTCTCAGCGTGTGTAAAGGTTGAGAGTTCTTTAGTCCCACTTGTAACAATTATTCTTGTTTGGTAGTGAAAAAAGTTGTATGTATCTTTACCCTTGTCTTTGATGAGTTTCCAGGGTTTTTCTACTCCCGCAGCCCGGCCTTGGGCCAGGTTTGTTTGGCGCTTGCCTGGTCATCCAGGCTGTTGATCTCGGGCACTTGTCCAGTTTCCTTTTGAAAACTTCTACACTTGTGCCAGCAGTGTTTGTGATATCTTCTGGTGGGATGTTGAATAGTCTGGGGCCACGGATGTT
Source organism: Cherax destructor (assembly GCA_009830355.1). Classification (NCBI taxonomy): domain Eukaryota; kingdom Metazoa; phylum Arthropoda; class Malacostraca; order Decapoda; family Parastacidae; genus Cherax; species Cherax destructor. The sequence continues at coordinate 16,211 of WNWK01009842.1, forward strand.
GATACAGTGTTCTCTTATTGTGCCCACGGCGCCCCTACTTTTCACTGGATTTATTTTACACTTCCTTCCATATCTCTCACTCCAGTATGATGTTATGGCAGTCTGCATTATTGGCCCTATTTTGGCTGATACGATTTAAACCCCATTAAACACCCAGTAATAATAATAATAATAATATTAATATGAAGGGTTACGCTGACACGTCTACGCATGTGCTAGTCATGTAGTGTCTTCCAAGGTGCGTCTTTATATCAATGTAAACATGAGAGATGTTATTCCCCTTGGCGCTCCCCACGCCTGAGCTCTCGTACCACAAATGTTGATGGACTGGTGGCTACTTGTTACACATTACGCGCTACATACTTCACGCTACAAGCTACAATCTGCGGACTACGGACTACTGGTTACGTATTTCTTTTCTTGGAGGTGTGTGTGTGTTTGTAGTGTCGTGACTAGCTTCTAGACCCGTGTAGTGGAGGTAAATAGTGATGCAATACCAGTGGTATACACAAACAGTGATGCAAGACCAGGGGTATACACAAACAGTGATGCAATACCAGTGGTATACACAGTGATACAATACCAGTGGTATACACAGTGATACAAGACCAGTGGTATACACAAACAGTGATACAATACCAGTGGTATACACAGTGATACAAGACCAGTGGTATACACAAACAGTGATACAATACCAGTGGTATACACAAACAAGACAGCAGTTATCACTGTCACTTCTCATATAATCGTCAAAGGTGACACTACACAGTTGAAGCTGTGGGTACGACACTTACAGGCCTGATTTAATAAATTTATCAGCGCTGTATGACCCTGGTGGGTTTACCGCTTAGTTTTAATTATAATAATCATGAAATTTATTAAGAAATGTTTCGCCATGAGTTTCAAAACGTTTTTTTCAGAAATTAAATAGTATACCTTTGGTGAGTTCCGAGAGTATTTCTACTCCCGGAGCCCGACCATAGGCCAGGCTCGTCTGGTGTTAGCCTGGTCAGTCAGGCTATTGCTGTCGGTGGCCCGCTGCCCCACATATCCATCACAGCCTGGTTGATCTGGCACCTAGTAGCCAGGACAAACACCGCAAATCATTTGTTAACAAATAATTGAAATGTGGGCGCCTGATGCCTGGGGCGCCTGCTGAAGCATCGCATCATGTGGGTTTAGCGCTTAGTTATGATTATAAAAGTTTTTTTTTACTTGATAAACCCGTAAGCCAGAGAAAAGTTTCAGTCATATGACTTGAAGCCTCTTAAAGGGTCATGATATGACTTAAGACTCGTATTACCTGTGATATACCAGACAAACTTAGCCATGGGTCAGGCTTGTCTTGTGCTGGTCAACCAGGCTGTTGCTACTGAGGGAACAAATACCCTCACACGCAAATATTACCATCCATAGATATGGCGTAATCAAGACCTGTGTAAATATGGCCTCATATTCACACAGGTCTTGAGCAGCAGAACACAGTCATGAGCAGCAGAACACAGTCATGAGCAGCAGAACACACTCATGAGCAGCAGAACACAGTCATGAGCAGCATAACACAGTCATGAGCAGCAGAACACACTCATGAGCAGCAGAACACACTCATGATCAGCAGAACACAGTCATGAGCGTACATTAGATTTTGCCACCGAAGTGGCTAGTTTATTGTGCACCTCATATCCATCCTGTGGATGGTAGTAGCTAGTTTATTGTGCACCTCATATCCATCCTGTGGATGGTAGTAGCTAGTTTATTGTGCACCTCATATCCATCCTGTGGATGGTAGTGGCTAGTTTATTGTGCACTTCATATCCATCCTGTAGATGGTAGTGGCTAGTTTATTGTGCACTTCATATCCATCCTGTAGATGGTAGTGGCTAGTTTATTGTGCACTTCATATCCATCCTGTGGATGGTAGTAGCTAGTTTATTGTGCACTTCATATCCATCCTGTGGATGGTAGTGGCTAGTTTATTGTGCACTTCATATCCATCCTGTAGATGGTAGTGGCTAGTTTATTGTGCACTTCATATCCATCCTGTGGATGGTAGTAGCTAGTTTATTGTGCACTTCATATCTATCCTGTGGATGGTAGTGGCTAGTTTATTGTGCACCTCATATCCATCCTGTGGATGGTAGTGGCTAGTTTATTGTGCACCTCATATCCATCCTGTGGATGGTAGTGCAAGAGCATATGGATACACAAAAGGCCCAGGAACTAGGCCCCAAAAGGGTTAACAGGTGTACATTTGGATTTATATCTACAGTTCACTTATCTGTTAAAAGCAAGTGGTTTTACTCTCGGAACTCACCAAAGGTATATCAAAGGTATACTATTTCATTTGGTGCAACATTTCTTAATAAATTTCATGATTATTATAATCAAAACTAAGCGGTAAACCCAACAGGGTCATACAGCGCTGATGAATTTCTTAAATCAGGCCTGTAAGTGTCGTACCCACAGCTTCAACTGTGTAGTGTCACCTTTGACACTACTGGACCACTAAGCAAATTTAGGAAATTTGCTTAATATATCTGGTATTTTATTTTCATTAATAAGATAACTTGACCTGTCACATTAAGTTATTATACTGTCTCTATATTCCTCAATAAGTGGACTATTAAGCATAAGTTATGAGGGTTTATTCAACAATAAATAAATTATTTTGGTTGAAATAAATCGTAGTGTTATTGAAATGTGCCGGGACGATAGTAGGACGATACAATTTAGAGAGAGAACGAACGAGATTGAGAACGTCACTTATACGTAGAGGCAAACACGAAAAATATCACATCTTTAAGGTCTAGCATTTTCTCAAGAGTGAAAAAGCATACTAGTTAAGTACGGAATACCTGACGCTCACACTCAATCACTCTCCACGAACATGAACAGATATTAATGAAATTAAAAGACACTCACAATACTTTTTTCTCGTATTCGAAATCATTAAAAAAAATCCATAAGAATAAGTGAAATTTGTTATCATATAATATGTTTTGTGTGTATATTATTTTGAAGGTTTGATGTGCCTTCAATAAATACCAGTCTCGTGAAAATTCTAGTATCGTCTGCATAGGATGATATAGTGCACCTCCTAATTTCCAAACTAGGGATTCTCTGCACAACTACTGGACCACTATGACATGGTCTTGGATGGTCCTTTTCTGCCTCTCACAACTACTGGACCACTATGACATGGTCTTGGATGGTCCCTTCTGCCTCTCACAACTACAGGACCACTATGACATGGTCTTGGATGGTCGCTCCTGCCTATCACAACTACTGGACTACTATGACATGGTCTTGGATGGTCGCTCCTGCCTATGACAACTACTGGACCACTATGACATGGTCTTGGATGGTCGCTCCTGCCTATCACAACTACTGGACCACTATGACATGGTCTTGGATGGTCGCTCCTGCCTCTCACAACTACTGGACCACTATGACATGGTCTTGGATGGTCCCTTCTGCCTCTCACAACTACTGGACCACTATGACATGGTCTTGGATGGTCCCTTCTGCCTCTCACAACTACTGGACCACTATGACATGGTCTTGGATGGTCCCTTCTGCCTCTCACAACTACTGGACCACTATGACATGGTCTTGGATGGTCGCTTCTGCCTCTCACAACTACTGGACCACTATGACATGGTCTTGGATGGTCGCTTCTGCCTCTCACAACTACTGGACCACTATGACATGGTCTTGGATGGTCGCTCCTGCCTCTCACAACTACTGGACCACTATGACATGGTCTTGGATGGTCGCTCCTGCCTCTCACAACTACTGGACCACTATGACATGGTCTTGGATGGTCGCTCCTGCCTCTCACAACTACTGGACCACTATGACATGGTCTTGGATGGTCGCTCCTGCCTATCACAACTACTGGACCACTATGACATGGTCTTGGATTGTCGCTCCTGCCTCTCACAACTACTGACCACTATGACATGGTCTTGGATGGTCGCTCTGCCTCTCACAACTACTGGACCACTATGACATGGTCTTGGATGGTCCTCTGCTCTCACAACTACTGGACCACTATGACATGGTCTTGGATGGTCGCTCCTGCCTCACAACTACTGGACCACTATGACATGGTCTTGGATTGTCGCTCCTGCCTCTCACAACTACTGAACCACTATGACATGGTCTTGGATGGTCCCTTCTGCCTCTCACAACTACTGGACCACTATGACATGGTCTTGGATGGTCCCTTCTGCCTCTCACAACTACTGGACCACTATGACATGGTCTTGGATGGTCGCTCCTGCCTATCACAACTACTGGACCACTATGACATGGTCTTGGATGGTCGCTCCTGCCTCTCACAACTACTGGACCACTATGACATGGTCTTGGATGGTCCCTTCTGCCTCTCACAACTACTGGACCACTATGACATGGTCTTGGATGGTCGCTTCTGCCTCTCACAATTACTGGACCACTATGACATTGTCTTGGATGGTCCTTCTGCCTCTCACAACTACTGGACCACTATGACATGGTCTTGGATGGTCCTCTGCCTCTCACAACTACTGGACCACTATGACATGGTCTTGGATGGTCGCTCTGCCTCTCACAACTACTGGACCACTATGACATGGTCTTGGATGGTCGCTCCTGCCTCTCACAACTACTGGACCACTATGACATGGTCTTGGATGGTCGCTCCTGCCTCTCACAACTACTGGACCACTATGACATGGTCTTGGATGGTCGCTCCTGCCTCTCACAACTACTGGACCACTATGACATGGTCTTGGATGGTCCTCTGCCTCTCACAACTACTGGACCACTATGACATGGTCTTGGATGGTCGCTTCTGCCTTCACAACTACTGGACCACTATGACATGGTCTTGGATGGTCCTTCTGCCTTCACAACTACTGGACCACTATGACATGGTCTTGGATGGTCGCTCTGCCTTCACAACTACTGGACCACTATGACATGGTCTTGGATGGTCGCTTCTGCCTTCACAACTACTGGACCACTATGACATGGTCTTGGATGGTCGCTCCTGCCTCTCACAACTACTGGACCACTATGACATGGTCTTGGATGGTCGCTCCTGCTCTCACAACTACTGGACCACTATGACATGGTCTTGGATGGTCGCTCCTGCCTCTCACAACTACTGGACCACTATGACATGGTCTTGGATGGTCGCTCCTGCCTTCACAACTACTGACCACTATGACATGGTCTTGGATGTGTCGCTCCTGCCTCTCACAACTACTGAACCACTATGACATGGTCTTGGATGGTCCGCTTCTGCCTCTCACAACTACTGGACCACTATGACATGGTCTTGGATGGTCCTTCTGCCTCTCACAACTACTGGACCACTATGACATGGTCTTGGATGGTCGCTCTGCCTATCACAACTACTGGACCACTATGACATGGTCTTGGATGTCGCTCTGCCTCTCACAACTACTGGACCACTATGACATGGTCTTGGATGGTCCTCTGCCTCTCACAACTACTGGACCACTATGACATGGTCTTGGATGGTCCCTTCTGCCTCTCACAACTACTGGACCACTATGACATGGTCTTGGATGGTCGCTCCTGCCTATCACAACTACTGGACCACTATGACATTGTCTTGGATGGTCGCTCCTGCCTCTCACAACTACTGGACCACTATGACATGGTCTTGGATGGTCCCTCTGCCTCTCACAACTACTGGACCACTATGACATGGTCTTGGATGGTCGCTCTGCCTCTCACAACTACTGGACCACTATGACATGTCTTGATGGTCGCTCTGCCTCTCACAACTACTGGACCACTATGACATGGTCTTGGATGGTCGCTCCTGCCTCTCACAACTACTGGACCACTATGACATGGTCTTGGATGGTCGCTTCTGCCTCTCACAACTACTGGACCACTATGACATGGTCTTGGATGGTCGCTCCTGCCTCTCACAACTACTGGACCACTATGACATGGTCTTGGATGGTCGCTCCTGCCTCTCACAACTACTGGACCACTATGACATTGTCTTGATGGCCGCTTCTGCCTCTCACAACTACTGGACCACTATGACATTGTCTTGATGGTCGCTCCTGCCTCTCACAACTACTGGACCACTATGACATGGTCTTGGATGGTCGCTCCTGCTCTCACAACTACTGGACCACTATGACATTGTCTTGATGGTCGCTCCTGCCTCTCACAACTACTGGACCACTAGCATTGTCTGGATGGTCGCTCCTGCCTTCACAACTACTGGATCACTATGACATGGTCTTGGATATTGCTCCTGCCTCACAACTACTGGACCATAGACATGGTCTTGATGGTCCTCATCCTCTACAACTACTGACCACTATCATGGTCTTGGATGGTCGCTCAGTGCCTCACAACTACTGGACCACTATACATGGTCTTGATGGTCGCTCCTGCCTCTCACAATCTACTGGACACATCTATGACATGGTCTTGATGGTCAGCTTCCTGCCTCTCACAACTACTGACCACTTGACATGGTCTTGATGTCGCTCCTTGCTCTCACAACTACTGGACCACTATGACATGGTCTTGGATGGTCGTCATGCCTCACAACTACTTGGACCACTATGACATGGTCTTGGATGGTCGTCCTGCCTTCACAACTACTGACCACTATGACATAGGTCTTGATGGTCGCTCATGCCTCACAACTACTGACCACTATGACATGGTCTTGGATGGTCGTCCTGCCTCACAACTACTGGACCAATTTATGACATTGAGTACTTGGATGGTCGCTCCTGCCTCTCACAACTACTGGACCACTATGACATGGTCTTGGATGGTCGCTCCTGCCTCTCACAACTACTGTTATGTTCAGCTTCAGATCCTCATTATTTGTGAATATAAGTTCAAGTGGTAGCGTCTTCAGCTGACGTCTGAAATATCAGTATTTGATTCCAGTGAGTGGAAACATTGGCCATTTTTCCTTATACTTGTTGCCCCTTGTTCACCAGCCACTGGCTGTCATGAACCAGCCACTGGCTGTCATGAACCAGCCACTGGCTGTCATGAACCAGCCACTGGCTGTGATGTACATGAATGGTAGACAATTGTGGAAACGTTTCGCCAATAAAGAGAAGAATGAGGGAAAATGAGAAGGTTTGATTACCTGAAACTTCTTCTCATTTCCAATCATTCTTCTCTGTATTGGACTGAGGAAGCCAGAGGCTGGCGAAACGTTTCCTCAGTAAAGATACACAAGTGTCCCACAGGTGTCTCATTCATCAAGATGGCTCAGAAGTGGTGATACATTCTTATCATTCTTTATCACTTCGTGGCACTCAAAATCTCTCTCTCTCTCTCTCTATCTCTCTCTCTCTCTCTCTCTCTCTGTATTAGTTTGAGTGTAAGGTTCACCAGGTTTTACTGGCCTGGGTGTCCTCGTGTACAATGCTACAAAACATTATTTATTATTAACTCATATTTAAAACACTTTTGGGGTGAAATGTATTTGTAGATATTGCAACGACGTTTGTCTTAATCCAGGAGACAACCACGTTTCTTTGTATGGTGGTGGTGATGCCTAGTGGTGATGGTAGTTATTGGAATTTAATGCAGTGGTGGAGGCAGTAAATGGTGATGGTGGTAGTAGTAGTAGTGACAGTAGTTGTAGTTGTAATAGTGAGTAGTGGTGGTAGTAGTGACAGTAGTTGTAGTAGTAATAGTGACAGTAGTGGTAGTAGTAGTGACAGTAGTTGTAGTAGTAATAGTGACAGTAGTGGTGGTAGTAGTGACAGTAGTTGTAGTAGTAATAGTGACAGTAGTGGTAGTAGTAGTGACAGTAGTTGTAGTAGTAATAGTGACAGTAGTGGTGGTAGTAGTGACAGTAGTTGTAGTAGTAATAGTGACAGTAGTGGTAGTAGTAGTGACAGTAGTTGTAGTAGTAATAGTGACAGTAGTAGTAGTAGTAACAGTAGTTGTAGTAGTAATAGTGACAGTAGTTCTAGTAGTAATAGTGACAGTAGTGGTAGTAGTAGTAGTAGTAGTGACAGTAGTTGTAATAGTAGTAGTGATAGTAGTAGTAGTAGTAATAGTGATAGTAGTAGTAACAGTGGTGGTAGTAGTAACAGTGACAGTAGTGATAGTAGTAGCAGTAATAATGACAGTAGTGGTAGTAGTAGTAATAATGATAGTAGTAGTAACAGTAGTGGTAGTAGCAGTAATAGTGACAGTTGTAGTAACAGTGGTGGTAGTAGTAGTAGTAATAGTGATAGTAGTAGTAACAGTAGTGGTAGTAGTAGTAATAATGATAGTAGTAGTAACAGTAGTGGTAGTAGTAGCAGTAATAGTGACAGTTGTAGTAACAGTGGTGGTAGTAGTAGTAGTAATAGTGATAGTAGTAGTAACAGTAGTGGTAGTAGTAGCAGTAATAGTGACAGTTGTAGTAACAGTAGTGGTAGTAGTAGCAGTAATAGTGACAGTAGTAGTAACAGTAGTGGTAGTAGTAGCAGCAGTAATAGTGATAGTAGTAACAGTGGTAGTAGTAAGTGACAGTAGTGGTAGGGGTAGTGTACTTGTAAACACAGGGAAGTTGACACTGCGCAGGTTTACGAACAGTGTTTCGACAGTGCCGGTGCGCACCCACATTTAGGCATAGTCGCGCACGCGCAACCATGGACGCGCACGCGCCTACTAGGTGAGTACATGCACGCCTCATACACCCGACTACCACGTGTGTGTGTATATGTGTATGTGTTTGTATGTGTATGTGTGTGTGTGGTGTACACACGCAAGACAACTTCAAAGGTAAAATAGTGAAAAAAAAATGTGTGGGGAGCTTAAGCCAGAGAGAGAGAGAGAGAGAGAGAGAAGAGAGAGAACGGAGTGCCAAGCTCCAGCCAAGAGCCTATGGAAGTCTATATTTAGCTGGCACCAGTACAGTGTTACCCGAGGCAATGTTGTTATTGATCTGATCCCCCCTCCCTCCCTGCCTTAACTCCCCCCTCCCTCCCTCTTTCCTCCTCCAATGGGCTGCTCTGCGCACCCTCGCTCTCTCTCTCTCTCTCTCTCTCTCTCTCTCTCTCTCTCTCTCTCTTTCTTCTCTCTCTCTCTTCTCTCTTCATCCATACGTGGTACGTCCTCTCTCCCCCTCCTCCCTCTCTCTTCCCCCCTCTACCCCTCCCGGCTGGCAGTCCCTTCCTCTTCTCTCTCTCTTATTACTTTCCTTTGCTCTCTCTCTATTCCTCGCCCTATATTCTTCCCTCTCTTCTATGCGTCCATAGTCTTCTCTTGCTCCCTCATAATCTTCACCTCCCTCCCTCTCCCCATCACTCACCTTCCCATCACTCACCTTCCCATCACTCACCTCCTTCCCATCACTTACCTTCACCTCCCTCCCTCTCCCCATCACTTATTTCCTTCCCATCACGTACCTCCTTCCCATCACTTACCTTCCCATCACTTACTTTCCCATCACTCACCTTCCCATCACTCACCTTCCCATCACTCACCTTCCCATCACTACCTCCTTCCCATCACTTACCTTCCCATCACTTACCTTCCCATCACTTACCTTCCCATCACTCACCTTCCCATCACTTACCTCCTTCCCATCACTTACCTTTCCCATCACTTACCTTCCCATCACTCACCTTCCCATCACTACCTTCCCATCACTTACCTTCCCATCACTTACCTTCCCATCACTCACCTTCCATCACTTACCTCCTTCCCATACACTTCACCCCTTCCTCTCCCCATCACTTACCTTCCCATCACTTCCACCTCCTTCCCATCACTTACCTTCCCATCACTCTACCTCCTTCCCATCACTTACCTTCCCATCACTCACCTTCCCATCATTCACCTTCCATCACTCACCTCCTTCCCATCACTTACCTTCCCATCACTCACCTTCCCACCCACCTCCTTCCCATCACTCACCTCCTTCCCATCACTCACCTCCTTCCCATCTACCTCCTTCCCATCACTCACCTCCTTCCCATCACTTACCTTCCCATCACTCACCTTCCCATCACTTACCTCCTTCCCATCACTCACCTCCTTCCCATCACTCACCTCCTTCCCATCACTTACCTCCTTCCCATCACTTACCTCCTTCCCATCACTTACCTCCTTCCCATCACTTACCTTCCCATCACTCACCTCCTTCCCATCACTTACCTTCCCATCACTCACCTTCCCATCACTCACCTTCCCATCACTCACCTCCTTCCCATCACTTACCTTCCCATCACTTACCTTCCCATCACTTACCTTCCCATCACTCACCTTCCCATCACTTACCTTCCCATCACTCACCTTCCCATCACTTACCTTCCCATCACTACCTTTCCCATCACTTACCTTCCCATCACTCACCTCCTTCCCATCACTTACCTTCCCATCACTCACCTTCCCATCACTTACCTTCCCATCACTCACCTTCCCATCACTCACCTTCCCATCACTCACCTTCCCATCACTCACCTTCCCATCACTCACCTTCCCATCACTTACCTTCCCATCACTCACCTTCCCATCACTTACCTTCCCATCACTTACCTTCCCATCACTTACCTTCCCATCACTCACCTTCCCATCACTTACCTCCTTCCCATCACTTACCTTCCATCCTTACCTTCCATCACTTACCTTCCCATCACTCACCTTCCCATCACTCACCTTCCCATCACTCACCTTCCCATCACTCACCTTCCCATCACTCACCTTCCCATCACTCACCTTCCCATCACTTACCTTCCCATCACTCACCTTCCCATCACTTACCTTCCCATCACTCACCTTCCCATCACTCACCTTCCCATCACTCACCTTCCCATCACTCACCTTCCCATCACTCACCTTCCCATCACTTACCTTCCCATCACTCACCTCTCACTCTCCATTACCTCTCACCGTGCCCTACACTTCCCCAATCCTTACTCCTCCTTCATTACCATCTGTCCTCTACGTTACTCCATCCTCCACTCCGTTACTTGGTCCCCCACTCCATTACCTCCACCTGTGTACTAGTGGTGTGGGCCACTAATAAGTCATACACTAACACGCGCCATAATTGTTTTAAACAACTTAAAAGTGTTTTAAGAGGACACCTTACCTGTGGTATACCTTTGATATACCTGTGGTATACCTTTGATATACCTGTGGTATACCTTTGATATACCTGTGGTATACCTTTGGTAGACCTTTGATATACCTTTGGTATATCTACTCCCAGAGCCCAGCCATGGGCCAGGCTCGTCTGGTGCTAGCCTGGTTGACCAGGCTGTTGCTGCTGGTGGCCCGCTGCCCCACATCCATCACAGCCTGGTTGATCTGGAACCTGGTGAAGATACTTGCCCAGCTTCCTCATAAAGACACTGGGCCACTTATCTCCTGCAAGTGGCTGATCACTAGCTGTGTGGACCTGCAGGCCGCAAGAACCAACAGTGTTGTTGACCAGGAAGAGTGGAGGTCATGAGGGAAGGATTCAGGTCGGGATGCGAGGGTAGAATTCACTAAATAGGTCATAGGTATGACTGCTTTTTCCGTAGATTACCTGTAGCGATTGTGGGGGTCACAGCCCGGTCCCAGATGAAATCACCTGGTCACTCAGGCTGTTGGTGCTGGCCGCACGCAGTCTAAATTTAGGATGTACTACAGTCCGGTGATGGGAAACTAACGTAAAAGGGTGTTAAAGAGTCTTGGTCCTCTTACACATATCCAGTTATCTTGTAGTGTACTTACCGCACTCTCTGAACTTACACATGTATTTTTTAATTTAAAAGTTAAGTTGTGTATACCTTTGATATACCTTTGAAAAGTTTCGAGAGTTTCTCTACTCTGAGCCCGGCCATGGGCCAGGCTCGTCTGGTGCTTGCCTGGTCAACCAGGCTGTTGCTGCTGGAGGCCCGCTGCCCCACATATCCAGCACAGCCTGTTATGTCTGATCAGTCTGGCCGTGGCTCGTACGTTGCAATGGCTACAGCCAGCCGTAACAACCTGGTTGATCAGGCCCTGACCCACCGGGAGACCTTACCGGGAACCAGGGCGCGGGGGTCGCTGACCTCCTCCCCCCGAACACACTAGGTAGACTCCAGGAACATTAGATAAGGTGGCAGGAAAACAATCGCATGTACTTCAAGACCCATAACACTGACCTTCCAAACTACTCAAAGTATTTGAGAGAGATTTAAGAAGCAAGATCACCAATCACACGGAATTACAACAATTACACACCCCAGGAGGGTAGTATGGGTTCAGAGCTGGTCGCTTCTGCCTCTCACATCTACTGGACCATTACCACATAGTCCTGGGTGTTCTTGAAGACACACAAGATGCAGATGTGGTTTATACAGACTCTGCAAAGGCATGGTGGAGTAGCACACAGAATGTGTACAAGAGGAATAATTGGATTTTTATAGCCTCAGGAATCAAACACACAGAGTAATAGTAAAGTCAGAGGTTGCTACAGTGAGAAGCTTTGTTCCTTAAGGCACAGAACTCTCCCCAATTCTCTTTGTCATTCTCATACCCGAGATAGAGACATAAATCATGGCACTGTATCATCCTCTGCAGACGATACTAGAATTTGTATGAGAGTGGCATCCATTGAGGACACGGCAAATCTTGAAGCTGATATAAAGCAAATCTTCCAGTGGGCCACTGACAGTATGTTGTTCAATGAAGACAAATTTCAGTTACACTCCACTGTGTAAAAATTATTGAATTGAAAACGAATTGGTTATAAAACTCAAAGCGGAAGATTAACGTGAGCTAATTAGGAGTGGCAGTATAATCTCATATTGAAGGATCACAACAGTTTTATTATCACAGCCGCAAGGAAATGATAGACTGGATAACTAGAACCTTCATAACAAGGAGATGACAAGCCAATGATGTGGACTGGATAACTAGAACCTTCATAACAAGGAGATGACAAGCCAATGATGTGGACTGGATAACTAGAACCTTCATAACAAGGAGATGACAAGCCAATGATGTGGACTGGATAACTAGAACCTTCAAAACAAGGAGATGACAAGCCAATGATGTGGACAGGATAACTAGAACCTTCATAACAAGGAGATGACAAGCCAATGATGTGGACTGGATAACTAGAACCTTCATAACAAGGAGATGAGAAGCCAGTGATGTGGACTGGATAACTAGAACCTTCATAAAAAGGAGATGCATAATAATTTACACTTGAAAACTTCTGAAGGGATTAGTTCTAAACTTGCACATCGAAATCAATCTTAGAAAAGTAAGAGGCTAGGCAGATGGGACAAAATACTTGAAGGATGTTAAATTAGCCACTTGTGCAACACTTGGGTATGTTTATTGTGGAACGTGTCGCCAACCAGTGACTTCTCAGTCCAACACAGAGCTGAATGGTGGAAGATCAAGAGGAGTTTGAGGTAATCAGTCCCTCAGCCTGAAGTTGATGTATTCAGTCCATCAGTGTTGAGAAGATTGAGGGACTGATTACCTTATACTCCTTCAATCATTCTCTCTGTATTCGACTAAGGAAGCCACTGGTGGGCGAAACGTTTCCACAGTGAAGATACCCAAGTTTTGCACATGTGTCCAATTTATCATCGTGTCGGTTCTGTGAACCAGTTATGTACACACCTGAAGGATACCTGAAGGAGGTTAAATCCCCCGCCAGCCGGATGGTCAGGAACTGATTTGAGTAACCTGTCAAGTTCTCTCTTGAAGACAGCCAGAGGTTTGTTGGTAATTCCCCTTATGCACGGAGGGAGGATATTGAAGAGTCGGGGACCTCTGACACTGATCGGCTCCGCGCTTAGTGTACTCGTCGCGCCGAGTGAAGAGGAAGGTGCGCAATGAGTACACTGAACCTTAACTCAAGTTTAAAAGGACCAAGACTCAACACCCTTCATACATAAAGTTAATTACCATCACCCCTTGCAGTCTTCAGTAGTCAACTCGATAAGTCGTTTTGTAATAAGCTTGGCGGTGGTGCATACGTAGGATGGCATGTGACTAGTACCAACAACCTGGTCGATCATGCCAGCAACGAAGAGGCCTGATATGGGGACTGATTCACGGGGGTGGTGAACCCTGGGGGCTGAGTGACGGGGGTGGTGATCCCTGGGGACTGAGTCACGGGGGTGGTGATCCCTGGGGACTGAGTCACGGGGGTGGTGATCCCTGGGGACTGAGTCACGGGGTCGTGATCCCTAGGGGCTGAGTCACGGGGGTGGTGATCCCTAGGGGCTGAGTCACGGGGGTGGTGATCCCAGGGGACTAAGTCACGGGCCTCGCATGGGCCAGTAGGCCTGCTGCAGTGTTCCTTCTTTCTTATGTTAAGTAATCAAGAGACCTAACACTCGGCTACAATATACTATGATCGCTACCTCACTCAGCTCACACACTGAGGTTCGTGGTTCGATCCTCGGTACTGGTGGAAACAGCAGTAAAATAGGTACCTGGGTGTTAGTGGACTGGTGTGTGTCGCATCCTGGGGACAAAATTGACCTAATTTGCCGGAAATGCTCTGCATAACAAGGAGCTTTCTATATAGTAGTATGTCATTGATGTCAGCTATGGTCTGTATAAGTTGTATCATGTACTGGTAGAAATAAAGATTATTATTATAATATATGTCTGCTTATGTTACCTAACTTGATTAAAAAAAAACTCAGTGAAGTGTGCACAAATAACCCGCATATAGGACAGGGGATGACTTTGTAAATGGTGCAAGTCTGAGCGAAACGTCGCGGTAGGTTTCTCGTGTGTGCGAGTTATTTGTGTATTGTTCCAGTCACGGTATTGTGACTTTTTGTTCTTTACTGAAGTATACACAAACATTAATTTTCAATTGGAAGAAATGTTTAGTAAAGAATAAAAAGGCACAAGACGGTGAGTGAAGCAACACAAATAACCTGGACACAGCTTCTCCCTCACCAGTGTCGATTATATGGGAAATGTTTAGTCAATTTCATGTCAACAATCCAATAATTGACTGGCATGAAATAAACACTTGAGTTGTCGAACTTAGAAGTTGAAGACTCATGAGTCAGAGAGATGTTAGGAAGTATTTCTTTAGTCATAGAGTTGTCAGGAAGTGGAATAGTCTGGCTAGTGACCTAGTGGAGGCAGGAACCATACATAGTTTTAAGACGAGGTATGAAACCATCCTGAATACACTTAATGCAAAATAATCAATGGAAAAGGGTGTGTTTACATTGTTTCCTTCTGAGAAAGTCTGAAGGAGAATGTTGGAGACTTTACAGAAGAAGCAAAAAGCCATTACTGAAGTACTCAAGATAAAAAATCACAAATATCACACGAAAGATAAAATATACACCGAGAAATTGTAGTCTAAAACCTCTTGAAGGTTTGACCCTCCACTGGAAGGTGGGTCACACACAGGTTTCACCCTCCACTGGAAGGTGGGTCACACACAGGTTTGACCCTCCACTGGAAGGTGGGTCACACAAGTTTGACCCTCCACTGGAAGGTGGGTCACACAGGTTTGACCCTCCACTGGAAGGTGGGTCACACACAGGTTTGACCCTCCACTGGAAGGTGGGTCACACAAGTTTGACCCTCCACTGGAAGGTGGGTCACACACAGGTTTGACCCTCCACTGGAAGGTGGGTCACACACAGGTTTGACCCTCCACTGGAAGGTGGGTCACACACAGGCTTGACCCTCCACTGGAAGGTGGGTCACACAGGTTTACCTTAAGTCGAGTCCCCACGGACTGGTCTGGGACCCGACCTCCCGATTGCTGACTTGATCGACCAAGCTGTTGACTAGAAATAAATGAACAAAATCCTTAAAAGTACATTGTGATTCAATCAACACCACGAGAGATGAAGAGCTAAATATTTTTAATTAACTCTGCCCACCCTAAAAATTATTTATCTAACATTAGCACAAATCCTTTAGACTTCGAAAATTGACATTGACAACATGCTGACGCACGCAGCGCTTGGGCCAGAGTCATGGAATTTTGTATTTATAAAGTAATTCAAAGTTTCATTAGCACAAGAACTCGGTATTCTTTGAAGGAGCAACTTTAAGATTCAAGTGAAATTCCTGGTGTGTAATATTTTACCATCAGAACGGTGGCAAAATATTACAGGGCAGCAACATTACTCACGAAATCCTAATAATACGATTGTAAACAAACCAGGGAACTGGTGGGGACCCATGGTGAGCCAGTACTAAAACTCACTGGCCTGGAGTTTTACCACTGACTCGCCGTGGTTTCAAACACCACCCGTTCCCTGGTTCTTTTTCAGCAACATTAACATCACACCTCATCATGGATTTAGAAACATATTGTACTTGTCACAGCTATTAGATAATTATAACGAGATTAATGAGGCTTTTAGCACAACCAGAAGACAAAGTCTACGCGGATTTTGCAAAGACCTTTGATAAATGTGACCATGGAGTGATAGCCCATAAAACGAAGTTTATAATGGGTATAACAGGAAAGGTATGGTAATGAATATTCAATTTTCTGAGACGGAACCCAGAGTGGTAGTAAAGAAAAAGTCCAGCCTCAGGCAAGTAAAAAAAATCATTATTCCCCGACATGGTGTTGGTGCCTTTAGTATTTCTTATCCTCATAGCAGACATAGATAAAACAAAACATTGTCCACGACTGGTGATGATGTCAAACCAAGTGTAAAAGTTGTCTCCGTAGAGGATCAAAATTTAGATATCAACCAAGTTTTCCAGTGGGAGAGTGAAAATAACTGCGTTCAGTGGTGCCACATTTCAACTGCTTACGTATTGAGAGCAATAAAGAACTCCAAAGGAAAATTTTATACGAAAGGTAGTGAAGAAACGAAGGACTTGGTAATAATTTCAGGAAACTCCAAGAAAATGATCAAAACAATGGAAACAACTTTAGTGAAGATGAAGTATAGTCACGTGTGCTTTTATTGTGTAAATATTGTTGTTTGTTTATTGGTCGCAGCTTCTTTCAAGACAGGAGAGACCAGGTGCAAGATGAACACTGCACAGATGGGGCTTCATACCTGGAGGAGATTTCGGGGGTCAGCACCCCGTAGCCCAGTCCGTGACCAGGCCTCGCGGTGCATCAGAGCCTGATCAATCAGGCTGTTAGTGCTGGTCACACGCAAACCGACGTACGACCACAGCCCGGCTCTTCAGGTACTGACTTCAGGTGCCTGTCCAGCGCCTTCATGAAGACAGCCAGGGGTCTATTGGTAATCCCCCTTATGTATGCTGGGAGTCATGGTTACAGTAAGAGATTGTTCTCAACACGTGTGTACCAAGACTCTTCAGCCTATTAACAGCAGATCAGAAATATTGCCTGAAAGATTATGTAATAAACTGGGCTACTATCTCCTGCAAGTACCTGATCAGCCGGACTGTGATGACTGGCTATGTGCGTCTGCGGGCTGCTAGCACAGATAACCTGGTTGACCAGGCGTCAGCAAAGAAGCCTGGCTGCTAGGGTTAAACACTTTGCCTCAGTCACAGGTATATCACAGGTAATGTAGCCGGAGGGTGGGAAGGAGTGGAGGATTGAAGGAAGGAAGGGAGGGAAAAAGAATAGTGGAGGGTGGGAACAGAGCCTTTATCTTTCCTTCCTTATACTTATGCCTCTGATATATACCTCTGATGAATTCCGAGTGTTTCTACTCCCGGACCCCGGCCTTGGGCCAGGCTTGTCTGGTGCTTGCCTGGTCAAGCAGGCTGTTGCTGCTAGCGGACCGTTGGGCCACATCCACCACAGCCTGGTTGATCTGGCACCTGGTGAATGTGTCACAAGTTCAGTTCTTGTGACCAAGTAAGCACTGTATCTCTCTTTATCTTCTATATCCTCCACTCTCATACACCCCCCCCCTCATTGCAGTGTTCATCTTTTCTCTCTCTCCCCCTTTAACTCCTTCCCTCTTTCTACCATTCCTTCTTTTCTTTTTTCTTCTCTATCTCTTCCCTGCATCCCTTTCTCATTTTCAGTCCCTCTCTCCTTCGCTCGCGTTGCCCCTTTCTTTACCAATCTTTCTCAGAGAATTGGGGATAAGTTTGCGAGAGTCTGCGAGAGGGAGCGAGGGGAGGGAGAGAGAAAGAGGGAGGAAGGGAAGTTTAGGTAGAGAGGGAGAGGTTGAAGGAGTGGGGGGGAGGGAGAGAAATATTATTATGGCCACGTAGTAAAAAGTTTGTTAATGAAGCTGGAGACTATCTTAGTATACTTGTAACCTGCTGGAGTAATTATAACAGAGAGAGAGAGAGAGAGAGGGAGGGAGTTACCTACGTGTGTGCTTGAGTAATTATAAGAGAGAGCTACGTGTGTGTACTCACCTATGTGGGGTTGCAGGGGTCGATTCACACCTCCTGGCCCCGCCTCTTCGCTGGTCGCTGCTACTATCTGCTGAAATCATTACGGAGGGGAGCAGTGTGTCACAGGAAGATCAACACTAGCGGGAGCAAGAAACGTTCTAGATAGACTGGGAGAATGGGAATTCACAAGGCAACACAATAGCATTGTACGCATTCCTGTCTTCGTGTACTGCATCCGGTGAGCTAGTGAGGGAGTGCTACAACTCTTGAAAGATTCTGTAGGGATTCACGACTCTGTCGAAGTAGCAGTGCAGTGGGATATCCTTTTAGACTCTTCAAGTAGACTAACCCTCAGTCTGTCGAAGTAGCAATGCAGTGGGATATCCTTTTAGACTCTTCAAGCAGACCAACCCCTTCTAAATACCAGTCTCACTGGGACAGCCCCATTGTGGGGAAAAAATTGCCCAGTGTTCGACAATGCCTCAATAAAGAGGAAAACTCGCCTCCTGGCGGTGAAGTCGCCGCGTGAAGGGGATTTCTTGTTAGCTCGACCCCTCAAGACTGTTTGTCTAACCACCCCATCCCTCATTCTCAACGAACACTGGGGTATACATTATGTTGCATTGTCCGACAAATTGTAATAATGTTGGTAGAATTACAGACAATATGTTAGGTAAAAGAACACAGGTAACGGCTTGACAAAGCTCCTGGAGAGCAAAACGTTGCCACAATAAAATGTCACATTAGTTGCACTTGTGTTCTTTTAGCTAACACTGGAGTTCCTATGTCAGCATTTCGGCGGGTTGACCAGTTTGGTTTCTGTGGTCTCATCTGTCTTAAGCTTGATGGAGATGTCAACGATATCATCAAGTGAAGATCTCCACAGTGTGTTGTCAATCAGAATGGCAGCCTCTGCTAACCACGCTCGATGACAGCCACAAGCGCATGGATGCACCTACCCTGGAAAGATAGTAAGCTGAAAGATGCTTCCGAGGGGTCGACGCCCCTGCAGCCCGGTCACAGACCAGGCCTTCTGCTGGATCAAGGCCTGATCAATCAGGCTGTTACTGCTGGCCTCACGTACTCCACCGTACAAACCACGGCATGGCTGGTCAGGAAATGATACGAGGAACTTGCGTTGAGTCACTTCCAGAGGTCACTGTCCCCGTGCCCGGTCCTAGACTAGGCCTCCTAGTTGTTGGCCTGATTGATCAAGCTGTTAGTGCCCACCACCCGCAGTTCCACTATGCACCACAACCCGGCTGGTCATAGCTGTTTTTAGGAATCCCTCAGGTTCCCTCTTGAAGACAGCTAGAGGTTTGTTGATAATCCCCATTATGCATGGAGGGAGGGATGCTAGACTCGTGGTACCTGAACACTTATTGAGTTTTCTCAGTGTATCCATTGCTGCCCTGTTCTTCATTGGAGATAAACTGCACCGTTTGCCAAGCCCTTACGCATGAAGAGAGTGTGTTGAAGAGTCGGAGACCCCTGACACTCAACAAGTTCTCTCTTAGAGTACTCGACGAGCTCCTGTTTTTTATTGGAGGTATTTTGCACTGTCTGCCAAGTGTTGTCTTACAGGTGATTTCATTGTTTTGATTTGGGATCAATCCCTCCGGGATTTCCCAGGAAAAATTATAATGTACATTTCTTGCCTAGTGTTCCAAGGAATACAGTTTTAAGATATTTCAGTCTTCCCAGTAGTTCAGATGCTTGATTAAATGTATATGGGCAGTGAAAGTTCTCTGTACTTTTTCCAGCTCAGCAGTTTCACCTGCCTTGAATGGGACGGGGAGGAATTAGTATACAGCCGTATTCTAGCCTGGAGAAAACAAACGATTTGTAGAGTATCGTCATTGGCTCAGCATCTTTTGTCTTGAAAGTTTTTGTTATCCAGCCTAACTTTTTATCTGCTGTACCATAGCAACATTGTTGTGATCCTTGAATGTGTGATCTTGTGACATCATTACTCCTAAGTTTGGGACAATAACTCTGCATCTACTATGGCCAACACCTTTCTGTAATATGCTGAATATGAAGCGAGAGATACATGATAATATATACCTGGAAAGTACTTGAGGGTCTGGTCCCAACTCTGCATACTACCATAACAACATACTGGAGTGAGAGATATGGAAAGAAGCGCAGATAAACCCTGTGAAGAGCAGGCGCGCCGTTGGCACAATAAGGGAACATTGTATCACTATTCGTGGCCCCAAACTATTTAATATCTTACCAGAAAATATCAGAAACACTGTTGGGACAAATTTAGAAGTCTTCAAGAGAAAATTGGACAAGTATGTTCACTAGGAGGCTGATCAACCAGACTGTGATGGATATGTGGGTCAGGGGGCCACCAGCAGCAACAGCCTAGTTGACCAGGCAAGCACCAGACGAGCCTTGTCCAAGACTTGGCTCTGAAAATAGAAAAAACTCTGGGAACTCATCAAAGATATATCAGAGGTAAAGGTTGAGGGAGTCCCAGAAGATCCACAAATACAGGATCCTGGCACCATGCTACAACTTAATTCTAGCAGGATGGGAGACCCTTGAATCATGGGGAAGGTACACATTGGAGTTCCTCTGAGAGTTACGTGGAGTATACCTGGAGGGTGTTCCGGGGTTAGCGCCCCCTGCGACCCAGTCATGGTCAGGCCTCACGGTGGATCAGGGCCTGATCAGCCAGGCTGTTACTGCTGGCCGCACACAAACCAACATACAAACCACAGCCCGGCTGGTCAGGTACTGACTTTAGTTGCCTGTCCAGCTCCTTCTTGAAGGTAAGATACTTGTCAGGGAAAGCAAGGGCCCAGAGCCTCCAGCTTTCTTGTCCAATGACTCAGTGCATCGATCCAGAGAGGAAATTCCTGCAACATCCTGGGCACACAGGCTACCTCTGGCGAACTGCCTGCCTGAAGCATAATTCCAGGAGGAGTCAGTGCCCTCGCAGCCTCTTCCCAGACCAGGCCTTATCAACCAGGCTGTTACTGCTGGCCGCACACAGTTCAGCATACGAGCCACATCCCAGCTGGTCAGGCACTAATTTGAAGAACCTGTCTAATTTCCTCTTGAAGACCACTAGAGGTTTGTTGGTAATTCTTCTTAGGCAGGAAAAATGAGCGTTGATGAGTCGGGGACTTCTGACATTCATTAAGTTCTCTCTTTAGTGTATTCGTCGCGCCCCTGTTTATTTGTGGAGGTATTTTGCACTATCTGCCAAATCTCTTATCATACTGAGTGATTTCAGTGTTCAGGTTTGGAACCAGTTCCTATGGATTTTCCAGGTGCAAATTATGTACCTTTCTCGCCTCCTTTCCAAGGAATACAGTTGAAGGGACTTAAAGCGTTCCCAATAGTTCAAATGCAGTGCTTGATGGTGTGCGAGCAGTGAAAGTTCTCAGTACGATTGTGTGCGAGCAGTGAAAGTTCTCAGTACGATTGTGTGCGAGCAGTGAAAGTTCTCAGTACGATTGTGTGCGAGCAGTGAAAGTTCTCAGTACGATTGTGTGCGAGCAGTGAAAGTTCTCAGTACGATTGTGTGCGAGCAGTGAAAGTTCTCAGTACGATTGTGTGCGAGCAGTGAAAGTTCTCAGTACGATTGTGTGCGAGCAGTGAAAGTTCTCAGTACGATGTCTAGCTGAGCAGTCTCTCCTGCCTTGAAGAGGGCCGTCAGTATACAGAAATATTTCAGCCTGGAAACAAAAAGTCCTAAGTCTCGCAAATAGGACTTTCACTGTATTGAATGATAATAGTTTGTCTTGTACTCCGTTACAGTCTTTATTCCCTCCATTCTTATATTATAGAGTAATTGAAACTTGTCCTCTTTAAACATATTGTTGCCTGAGGCTCACTGCAACACTTGATATACATGACCCTGACGAGTCTGTGTCTTCCACGGATGTCAGTCTCGTAGAGATTCTGGTGTCATCAACAAAGATGTTACGGTGCTGTGATTTATATGCTTGTCTGTGTCGGATATAAGAATAAGAAACAAGTTGGGCGAGCAATGTGCGTTGTGGTAGAGAGATTTTCACTGTGGCAGCCTCCGACTTCCGCTGTTTACTACTAATATTTGGGTTCTCTTTGTTAAGAAGTTAAATATCCATCTGCCCACTTCTCCAGTTATTCCTTTTTTTTTTTGCACACATTTTTGGTAGCACTTCTCGAACGCTGTTGTAGAATCAACATTTAGCTTGTTTTCCAGGGCATCCAGGACGGTATCATAATGATCTAGTGATTGTGAGATGCAGGTGCGACCTGTTTTAAACCCTTCTTGTCCAGGATTGTGCACCTGCGATTCCATGGGATTGGCAAGAGTGCTTATCATTACATGTTCTACTGGAGTCAATTTCAGGGGTTATTGCCTCTGTGGCGCAATGCCAGACAACGCCTCCTGGATGCTAACTGATCGACAAAGCTGTTGATACCAGCCGCACACGGACTGTTGTATGCACCACAGCCTGGCTGATCAAGAACTGGCTTGACGAATTTACCAGGTTCCTTCTTGAAGACAGCTAGGAGTTTGTTGGTAGTTCTCATTAAGTGAGGGTGTCGAAGATTCTTGCTCCTTCTACACTTGGTCATGATTAAGACACATGTGCAACACTTGCGTATCTTTATTGATGAAACGTTTCGCTTACGCAGTAGGCTTCTTCAGTCAGATACAGAGGCAGCAGAGTAGTGAAGTGAAGATGATGTAATCAGTCCATCAACTTTCGAGAAAAGTATTTGAGGTGGTGAGTCCCTCAGCCTGCAATACTATTTCTCCAACTAGTCGGTATTTATATAATTTTGAACATAATTTTTTACACTTACTGAGTTCTCTTATAGCATACTCATTGTGTTCTTGCTTTTCATTGGAGTGTTTTCAGTGTGGTGGTTTGAAACCAATCCCTCCATAATTTTTTAGGTGTAGATTATGGTTTATTTCTCGCCTATGTTTTAAAGAATAAAGTTCAAGGGCCTTTAAGCATTCCTAGTAATTCGGATGCTTGGGTAAATGTTTACAAGCAGTGAGGGTTCTCTCTACGTTCTGGAGTTCTGCAGTGTTGCCTGCCTTGGACGAGGCTCTTAGTATACACTAATATTAAAGCCAGAATAAGTGCTCTCAAGAGAATTATTATTGCTTTGGCATTTCTTGCTTGAATGTTTTACTTATCTAGGATATTTTTCTTGGATGTTCTACTTATCTAGGATATTTTCCTTGAATGTTCTACTTATCTAGGATATTTTTCTTGGATGTTCTACTTATCTAGGATATTTTCCTTGGATGTTCTACTTATCTAGGATATTTTTCTTGGATGTTCTACTTATCTAGGATATTTTTCTTGGATGTTCTACTTATCTAGGATATTTTTCTTGGATGTTCTACTTATCTAGGATATTTTTCTTGGATGTTCTACTTATCTAGGATATTTTTCTTGGATGTTCTACTTATCTAGGATATTTTTCTTGGATGTTCTACTTATCTAGGATATTTTTCTTGGATGTTCTACTTATCTAGGATATTTTTCTTGGATGTTCTACTTATCTAGGATATTTTCCTTGGATGTTCTAGTTATCTAGGATATTTTTCTTAGATGTTCTAGTTATCTAGGATATTTTTCTTTGATGTTCTAGTTATCTAGGATATTTTCCTTGGATGTTCTAGTTATCTAGGATATTTTTCTTGGATGTTCTAGTTATCTAGGATATTTTCCTTGGATGTTCTAGTTATCTAGGATATTTTCCTTGGATGTTCTAGTTATCTAGGATATTTTCCTTGGATGTTCTAGTTATCTAGGATATTTTCCTTGGATGTTCTAGTTATCTAGGATATTTTCCTTTGATGTTCTAGTTATCTAGAATATTTTCCTTGGATGTTCTAGTTATCTAGGATATTTTCCTTTGATGTTCTAGTTATCTAGAATATTTTCCTTGGATGTTCTAGTTATCTAGGATATTTTCCTTTGATGTTCTAGTTATCTAGAATATTTTCCTTGGATGTTCTAGTTATCTAGGATATTTTCCTTTGATGTTCTAGTTATCTAGAATATTTTCCTTGGATGTTCTAGTTATCTAGGATATTTTCCTTTGATGTTCTAGTTATCTAGAATATTTTCCTTGGATGTTCTAGTTATCTAGGATATTTTCCTTTGATGTTCTAGTTATCTAGAATATTTTCCTTGGATGTTCTAGTTATCTAGGATATTTTTCTTTGATGTTCTAGTTATCTAGAATATCAGTTTCCTTGGTGCTGATGCAGTCTTGATTGTCTCAATGTTTCCATAGCGGAGTGATATTTGTTCTGGTTGAACATTATTATTGTTGTGAGTGGCCTACTGGAGTGGCCTACTGGAGTGGCCTACTGGAGTGGCCTACTGGAGTGGCCTACTGGAGTGGCCTACTGGAACACTTAGTGTATATCAGCGTGCCGGCTAGTAGGTTACGTCATGGATGTCACTCTCATACAAATTACAGTATCACTTGCAAAGGACGATACGATATCTTTGATATACCTTTGATGAGTTTCGAGTGTCTCACTATTCTCGGAGGCCGGCCATGGGACAGGCTCGTCTGGTGCTTGCATGGTCAACCAGGCTGTTGCTGCTGGAGGCCCGCTGCCCCACATATCCATCACAGCTTGGTTGATCTGTCACCTGGTGAATATGCTTGTCCAGCTTCCTCTTGAAGGCTTCTACACTGGTTCCAGCCATGTTTCTGATATATTCTGGTAAGATGTTGAATAGTCTGGGACCACGGATATTGATACAGTGTTCAGTTATTGTGCCCACCGCACCCCTGCTCCTCACTGGGTTTATTTTGCACTTCCTCCCATATCTCTCACTCCAGTATGTTGTTATGGCAGTGTGCAAATTTGGGACCAGGCCCTCGAGTATTTTCCAGGTATATATTATGTATGTCTCCTCCGCTCCAGTGAGTACATTTTCAAGACTTGAAGGCGTTCCCAGTAATTTAAGTGCTTTACTGGCTCAATGTGAGCCGTAAACCATGTGTGTATTTGTTGCAGCTTCCGATGATATGAGGAAAATGATGGGGACGAGTACTGTGCCTTGGGAAACACCGCTTTTCACTCTGGCAGCCTGTAAATTAATTCTGTTTACTATTACTCTTTGTGTTATCTTTGTTAGTTAAAAATTTATCTCTGCTCACTTTTCAGTTATTTTTTTTGTACTGAAATTGGGTATTACTAGACCATGATCGTAATTGTGTATACTACCTCCGCATTTTGTTTGTCTTCCAGTGCATCCATGAGCATGTTGCAGTGGTCCAGACAGGAGTGACCTGCTCTAAACCCATGCTGCCCTGGATCGTGCACTTGTGAATCTATGTGCTTAGCGATCTTGCTTCTTAATTAAAACTCTTTCAAAAAGCTTAATAATGTATGATATTATGGTGTAACTACTAGACCACAGAGTTGTTTGATTAAATAATTAGAGCACTGGTCATGCTACGTGCTCACACCATGCTTACACTCCCCATCCATTCTTCTCTTTATTCCTTGATAGTCATTCGTTTTGATTTATTCTGAATTTATGGACTATATGTCTTTGAGGGGTATGCATCACTCTAGGGTAGAGTGACGCGCACTTTGTCCTGTTCTCACAGGGCTGGGCATGGCGACGCAGGATCGAGTCCTGGCTAGCCGAAGTTCTGTTAATGATTATATATATATATATATATATATATATAAAATATATATATATATATATATATATATATATATATATATATATATATATATATATATATATATATATATATATATATATATATATTTTTATTAACACATCGGCCGATTCCCACCAAGGCAGGGTGGCCCGAAAAGAAAAACTTTCATCATCATTCACTCCATCACTGTCTTGCCAGAGGGGTGCTTTACACTACAGTTATAAAACTGCAACATTAACACTCCTCCTTCAGAGTGCCGGCACTGTACTTCCCATCTCCAGAACTCAAGTCCGGCCTGCCGGTTTCCTGAATCCCTCATAAATGTTACTTTGCTCACACTCCAACAGCACGTCAAGTATTAAAACCATATGCCTCCATTCACTCCTATCAAATACGCTCACACATGCTTGCTGGAAGTCCAAGCCCCTCGCACACAAAACTTCCTTTACCCCTCCCTCCACCCTTTCCTAGGCCGACCCCTACCCGCCTTCCCTCCACTACAGATTTATACACTCTCGAAGTCACTCTGTCTCGTTCCATTCTCTCTACATGTCCAAACCACCTCAACAACCCCTCCTCAGCTCTCTGGACAATCGTTTTGGTAATCCCGCACCTCCTCCTAATTTCCAAACTCCGAATTCTCTGCATTATATTCACACCACACATTGACCTCAGACATGACATTTCCACTGCCTCCAGCCTTCTCCTCGTTGCAACATTCATCACCCATGCTTCACACCCATATAAGAGCGTTGGTATAACTATACTCTCATACATTCCCCTCTTTACTTCCATGGACAAGGTTCTTTGTCTCCACAGACTCCGAAGTGCTCCACTCACCCTTTTCCCTCATCAATTCTATGGTTCACCTCATCCTTCATAGACCCATCCGCCGACATGTCCACTCCCAAATATCTGAATACATTCACCTCCTCCATACTCTCTCCCTCCAATCTGATATCCAATCTTTCGTCACCTATTCTTTTTGTTATCCTCATCACCTTACTCTTTCCTATATTCACTTTCAATTTTCTTCTTTTACACACCCTACCAAATTCATCCACCAACCTCTGCAACTTCTCTTCAGAATCTCCCAAAAGCACAGTGTCATCAGCAAAAAGCAACTGTGACAACTCCCACTTTGTATTTGCTTCTTTATCTTTTAGCCCAACACCTCTTGCCAAGACCCTCGCATTCACTTCTCTTACAACCCCATCTATAAATATATTGAACAACCACGGTGACATCACACATCCTTGTCTAAGGCCCACTTTTACTGGGAAATAGTCCCCTTCCCTCCTACACACTCTAACCTGAGCCTCACTATCCTCATAAAAACTCTTTACTGCTTTCAGTAACCTTCCTCCTATTCCATACACCTGCAACATCTGCCACATTGCCCCCCTATCTACCCTATCATACGCCTTTTCCAAATCCATAAATGCCACAAAAACATCTTTACCCTTATCCAAATACTGTTCACCTATATGTTTCACTGTAAACACTTGGTCTACACACCCCCTACCTTTCCTAAAGCCCCCTTGTTCATCTGCTATCCTACTTTCTGTCTTACTCTTAATTCTTTCAATAATAACTCTACCATACACTTTACCAGGTACACTCAACAGACTTATTCCCCTATAATTTTTGCACTCTCTTTTGTCCCCTTTGCCTTTATACAAAGGAACAATACACGCTCTCTGCCAATCCCTAGGTACCTTACCCTCTTCCATACATTTATTAAATAATAGCACCAACCACTCCAAAACTATATCCCCACCTGCTTTTAACATTTCTATCTTTATCCCATCAATCCCAGCTGCCTTACCACCTTTCATTCTACCCACTGCCTCACGAACTTCCCCTACACCCACAACTGGCTCTTCCACACTCCTACAAGATGTTATTCCTCCTTGCCCTACACACGAAATCACAGCTTCCCTGTCTTCATCAACATTTAACAAATCCTCAAAATATTCTCTCCATCTTCCCGATACCTCTAACTCTCCATTTAATAACTCTCCTCTCCTATTTTTAACTGTCAAATCCATTTGTTCTCTAGGCTTCCTCAACTTATTAATCTCATTCCAAAACTTTTTCTTATTTTCAACAAAATTTGCTGATAACATCTCACCCACTCTCTCATCTGCTCTCTTTTTACACTGCTTCACCACTCTTTTAACCTCTCTTTTTCTCTCCATATACTCTTCCCTCCTTGCATCACTTCTACTTTGTAAAAACCTCTCATATGCTAACTTTTTCTCCTTACTACTCTCTTTACATCATCATTCCACCAATCGCTCCTCTTCCCTCCCGCACCCACTCGCCTGTAACCACAAACTTCTGCTGAACACTCTAACACTACATTATTAAATCTATCCCATACATTTTCAACCCCATTGCCTACACTCTCACTAGCCCATCTATCCTCCAATAGTTGTTTATATCTTACCCTAACTGCCTCCTCTTTTAGTTTATAAACCTTCACCTCTCTCTTACTTACTGATTCTATTTTCCTTGTATCCCATCTACCTTTTACTCCCACTGTAGCTATAACTAAAAAGTGATCTGATATATCTGTGGCCCCTCTATAAACATGTACATCCTGAAGTCTACTCAACAGTCTTTTATCTACCAATACATAGTCCAACAAACTACTATCATTACGCCCTACATCATATCTTGTATACTTATTTATCCTCTTTTTCTTAAAATATGTATTACCTATAACTAAACCCCTTTCTATACAAAGTTCAATCAAAGGGCTCCCATTATCATTTACACCTGGCACCCCAAACTTGCCTACTACACCCTCTCTGCATGTTTCTCCCACTTTAGCATTTAGGTCCCCTACCACAATTACTCTCTCATTTGGTTCAAAAGTTCCTATACATTCGCTTAACATCTCCCAAAATCTCTCTCTCTCCTCTACACTCCTCTCTTCTCCAGGTGCATACACGCTTATTATGACCCACTTTTCGCATCCGACCCTTATTTTAATCCACATAATCCTTGAATTTACACATTCATATTCCCTCTTTTCCTTCCATAACTGATCCTTCAACATTATTGCTACCCCTTCCTTAGCTCTAACTCTCTCAGATACTCCTGACTTAATCCCATTTATTTCTCCCCACTGAAACTCGCCTACCACCTTCAGCTTTGTTTCGC
This sequence comes from Cherax destructor, assembly GCA_009830355.1. Taxonomy (NCBI): domain Eukaryota; kingdom Metazoa; phylum Arthropoda; class Malacostraca; order Decapoda; family Parastacidae; genus Cherax; species Cherax destructor. Next base: position 45,338 of record WNWK01009842.1, read on the forward strand.
TTAGGGCCAGGACATCCAACTTCTTTTCATTCATAACATCGGCAATCATCTCTTTCTTATCATCCGCACTACATCCACGCACATTCAGACAACCCAGTTTTATAAAGTTTTTCTTCTCGTTTTTAGTAGATTTGTACAGTAGAAGGGGTTACTAGCCCATTGCTCCCGGCATCTTAGTCGCCTCATACGACACGCATTGCTTACGGAGGAAAGATTCTTTTCCACTTCCCCATGGACAATAGAGAAAATAAAAAGAACAAGAGCTATTAAAAAAAAGAAGAAAAACCTAGATGTGTGTATGTATATATATATGCATGTGTATGCCAGTGTAGTGTGACCTAAAGTGTAAGTAGAAGTAGCTAGATATACCTGTTATCCAGCGTGTTTATGAGACAGAAAAAAGACACCAGCAATCCTACCATCATGTAAAACAGTTTCAGGTTTCTGTTTCACAGTCACCTGGCAGGACGGTAGTACCTCCCTGGGTGGTTGCTGTCTACCAACCTACTACCTACAATATATATATATATATATATATATATATATATATATATATATATATATATATATATATATATATAATCACAACCATAACAAGACAAAGATCACAACAGCCAGGAAGATGACGGGGTGGGTATTGAGAACTTTCAAAACAAGGGAAATAATGCCGATGGTGACACTCTTTAAATCGCTAGTTCTCCCTCAGTTAGAATACTGCTCTGTGCTGACGGCCCCGTTCAGGGCAGGAGAAATATCAGAGCTGGAACAAATACAGAGATCGTTTACGGCTCACATTAAGCCATTGAAACATCTAAATTATTGGGAACGCCTTCAAGTCTTGAACATGTACTCATTGGAGCGGAGGAGAGAGAGATACATGATAATATATACCTGGAAAGTACTTGAGGGCCTGGTCCCAAATCTGCACACTGCCATAACAACATACTGGAGTGAGAGATATGAGAGAAAGTGTAAAATAAACCCAGTGAGGAGCAGGGGTGCGGTGGGGACAATACGGGAGCACTGTATTAACATCCGGGGTCCCAGACTATTCAACATCTTACCAGAAGATATCCGAAACACGGCTGGAACCAGTGTAGAAGCCTTCAAGAGGAAACTGGACAAGTATCTTCATCGGGTGCCAGATCAACCAGGCTGTGATGGATATGTGGGTCAGCGGGCCTCCAGCAGCAACAGCCTGGTTGACCAGGCAAGCACCAGACGAGCCTGGCCCATGGCCGGGCTCAGAGAGTAGATACTCTCGAAACTCTTCAAAGGTATATCAAAGGTATACAACGGCCGTTTCCCACTTAGGCAGGGTGACCCGAGAAAAAAGAGGAAAACTTTCACCGTCACTCATTCAATCACTGTCCTGCCAGAAGCATTCCGACATCACAGTTCAGATGGCCCTCCGAACTACAAGCATCCTTATCCCTTCTTCAGGCTTTGGGCATTGTACTTCCCACCTCTAGGATTTAATTCCGATGAACCGGTTTCCCTGAATCCCTTCGTAAATGTTACCTTGCTTGCTCACATTTCTAGAGTACGCCAGTACTCGCCCCCATCCTACCTCTATCTATCTTACGGACACTTCTATTATTTAGATGTTTGAAGCACAGATATGTGGTGGTGATGGTGGTTAGAGGGGTTGTAGGGGGAAGGTACAGCAGGTTTCTGGGTGGTCGTGTAAACTGGTAAAGGAATATGGCGGTCGGGTAGTAGAGTATGTTGGTCGGGTAGTAGAGTATGTTGGTCGGGTAGTAAAGAGAGTATGGTGGTTGGGTAGTAAAGAGAGTATGGTGGTCGGGTAGTAAAGAGAGTATGGTGGTCGGGTAATAAAGAGAGTATGGTGGTCGGATAGTAAAGAGAGTATGGTAGTCGGGTAGTAAAGAGAGTATGGTGGTCGGGTAGTAAAGAGAGTATGGTGGTCGGGTAGTAAAGAGAGTATGGTGGTTGGGTAGTAAAGAGAGTATGGTGGTCGGGTAGTAAAGAGAGTATGGTGGTCGGGTAATAAAGAGAGTATGGTGGTCGGATAGTAAAGAGAGTATGGTAGTCGGGTAGTAAAGAGAGTATGGTGGTCGGGTAGTAAAGAGAGTATGGTGGTCGGGTAGTAAGAGTATGGTGGTCGGGTAGTAGAGTATAGTGGTCGGGTAGTAAAGAGAGTATGGTGGTCGGGTAGTAAAGAGAGTATGGTGGTCGGGTAGTAAAGAGAGTATGGTGGTCGGGTAGTAGAGTATGGTGGTCGGGTAGTAAAGAGAGTATGGTGGTCGGGTAGTAAAGAGAGTATGGTGGTCGGGTAGTAGAGTATGGTGGTCGGGTAGTAGAGTATGGTGGTCGGGTAGTAGAGTATGGTGGTCGGGTAGTAAAGAGAGTATGGTGGTCGGGTAGTAAAGAGAGTATGGTGGTTGGGTAGTAAAGAGAGTATGGCGGTCGGGTAGTAAAGAGAGTATGGTGGTTGGGTAGTAAAGAGAGTATGGTGGTTGGGTAGTAAAGAGAGTATGGTGGTCGGGTAGTAAAGAGAGTATGGTGGTTGGGTAGTAAAGAGAGTATGGTGGTTGGGTAGTAAAGAGAGTATGGCGGTCGGGTAGTAAAGAGAGTATGGCGGTCGGGTAGTAAAAAGAGTATGGTGGTCGGGTAGTAAAGAGAGTATGGTGGTCGGGTAGTAAAGAGAGTATGGTGGTCGGGTAGTAAAGAGAGTATGGTGGTTGGGTAGTAAAGAGAGTATGGCGGTCGGGTAGTAAAGAGAGTATGGTGGTCGGGTAGTAAAGAGAGTATGGTGGTCGGGTAGTAAACAGAGTATGGCGGTCGGGTAGTAAAGAGAGTATGGCGGTCGGGTAGTAAAGAGAGTATGGTGGTCTGGTAGTAAAAAGTATGGGGTCGGGAGTAAAGTATGGTGGTTGGGTAGTAAAGAGAGTATGGTGGTCGGGTAGTAAAGAGAGTATGGTGGTCGGGTAGTAAAGAGAGTATGGTGGTCGGGTAGTAAAGAGAGTATGGTGGTCGGGTAGTAAAGAGAGTATGGTGGTTGGGTAGTAAAGAGAGTATGGTGGTCGGGTAGTAAAGAGAGTATGGTGGTCGGGTAGTAAAGAGAGTATGGTGGTCGGGTAGTAAAGAGAGTATGGTGGTCGGGTAGTAAAGAGAGTATGGTGGTCGGGTAGTAAAGAGAGTATGGCGGTCGGGTAGTACTCAGCTCTTAAAGCTGACCCCCTCTCTTCCCGGCCCTATTGTAGCCTGGCAAATATTGTAAATACACTACACGCTTTTAACTTACCTGTATTGAACACTAGTATGTGTGTGTGTGTGTGTGGGGGGGGGGGTGATGCTGGTAGCAGTGGTGGTTGTTGGTCTACCTGATGAAGGTGATGCTGGTAGCATTGGTGGTTGCTGGTCTACCTGCCTGCTGAAGGTGATGCTGGTAGCAGTGGTGGTTGCTGGTCTACCTGCTGAGGGGGGTAGGGGTCTTGATGATGATGGTGGTGGTGGTGGTGGTGGTAGTAGTAGTTGCTGGTTTAACTGTTGAGGGGATGGGATGGGGAAATTTGCTGATGGTGGTTGCTGGTCTGCTTGGTGACGGGGAAACATCTTGACTTGATGAAGCTCTATACAGAGTGAAACATGATGAAGCTCTGTACAGTGAAACATGATAAAGCTCTATACAGAGTGAAACATGATAAAGCTCTGTACAGAGTGAAACATGATAAAGCTCTATACAGAGTGAAACATGATAAAGCTCTATACAGAGTGAAACATGATAAAGCTCTATACAGAGTGAAACATGATAAAGCTCTATACAGAGTGAAACATGATAAAGCTCTATACAGAGTGAAGCATGATGAAGCTCTATACAGAGTGAAACATGATAAAGCTCTATACAGAGTGAAACATGATAAAGCTATGTACAGAGTGAAACATGATAAAGCTCTATACAGAGTGAAACATGATAAAGCTCTATACAGAGTGAAACATGATGAAGCTCTATACAGAGGAAACATGATAAAGCTCTATACAGAGTGAAACATGATAAAGCTATGTACAGAGTGAAACATGATAAAGCTCTATACAGAGTGAAACATGATAAAGCTCTATACAGAGTGAAACATGATGAAGCTCTATATAGAGTGAAACATGATAAAGCTCTATACAGAGTGAAACATGATAAAGCTCTATACAGAGTGAAACATGATAAAGCTCTATACAGAGTGAAACATGATAAAGCTCTATACAGAGTGAAACATGATAAAGATCTGTACAGAGTGAAACATGATAAAGCTCTATACAGAGTGAAACATGATAAAGCTCTATACAGAGTGAAACATGATGAAGCTTTATACAGAGTGAAACATGATAAAGCTATATACAGAGTGAAACATGATAAAGCTCTATACAGAGTGAAACATGATGAAGCTCTATACAGAGTGAAACATGATGAAGCTCTATACAGAGTGAAACATGATAAAACTATACAGAGTGAAACATGAAGCTCTATACAGAGGGAAACATGATAAAACTATACAGAGTGAAACATGATGAAGCTCTATACAGAGTGAAACATGATGAAGCTCTATACAGAGTGAAACATGATGAAGCTCTATACAGAGTGAAACATGATGAAGCTCTATACAAAGTGAAACATGATGAAGCTCTATACAGAGTGAAACATGATGAAGCTCTATATAGAGTGAAACATGATGAAGCTCTATACAGAGTGAAACATGCTAAAACTATACAGAGTGAAACATGATAAAACTATACAGAGTGAAACATGATGAAGCTCTATACAGAGTAAAACATGATAAAACTATACAGTGAAACATGATGAAGCTCTATACAGAGTGAAACATGATAAAACTATACAGTGAAACATGATGAAGCTCTATACAGAGTGAAACATGATAAAGCTCTGTACAGAGTGAAACATGATGAAGCTCTATACAGAGTGAAACATGATAAAGCTCTATACAGAGTGAAACATGATAAAACTCTATACAGAGTGAAATATGATAAAGTTCTTTACAGAGTGAAACATGATAAAACTCTATACAGAGTGAAACATGATAAAACTCTATACAGAGTGAAACATGACAAAGCTCTATACAGAGTGAAACATGATGAAGCTCTATACAGAGTGAAACATGAAGCTCTATACAGAGTGAAACATGATGAAGCTCTATACAGAGTGAAACATGATAAAACTATACAGTGAAACATGATAAAGCTCTATACAGAGTGAAACATGATAAAGCTCTATACAGAGTGAAACATGATAAAACTATACAGAGTGAAACATGATGAAGCTCTATACAGAGTGAAACATGATGAAGCTCTATACAGAGTGAAACATGATGAAGCTCTATACAGAGTGAAACATGATGAAGCTCTATACAGAGTGAAACATGATAAAGCTTTATACAGTGAAACATGATAAAACTCTATACAGAGTGAAACATGATAAAGCTCTATACAGAGTGAAACATGATAAAGCTCTATACAGAGTGAAACATGATAAAGCTCTATACAGAGTGAAACATGATAAAGCTCTATACAGAGTGAAACATGATAAAGCTCTATACAGAGTGAAACATGATAAAGCTCTATACAGAGTGAAACATGATAAAGCTCTATACAGAGTGAAACATGATAAAGCTCTTAAGATGGAATCATGAGATAAAGTTATGATTCGATCTTAAGGATGCTTTGCCTGGCTAATAACCCAGCATTTGTCTCTGCGTCAGTGTCTAGGATGTTTTCCCTTTCGTCAAAATTTCCTGACACGACCGATTAAACGGAACGATGTACGGAATATGTGAAAAAATATTTTGAAGTTTTTCACTTTGTGATTATGATTTGTATGATTTTTGTAATGTGATTTATGTACTTTGTGCTTGAATTATTGAGGAGAGTTGATAGTGATAGAGTAAATTTGATACTGATACTGGAAAATTGATCATGTTAGAAAGGTATTTTATTTATGATGATTTATGACTATTCTTGTTCTTCGTAAATATCAGTGAAACAAATGATCGGTTAGGCTGTTGCTGCTCGCTGTATGCATCCCGATTTAGGCATCGTAGCCTGATTGATCATATGCATACCACCTTTAGGTTAGGTTAGGTTAGGTAAGGTTTGTCAGGAAACAGGATTAAGTGTTTCCTGACGCGGGTCTTAAGTCATATGGTGACCCGCAGCTGGAGCTTTTGGTCATCTGACCGAGGCCCTTTAAAAATTAAGGTAATAGTTATAACCATAGTATCTCCCCGCCCATACCATACCTTTGACGGGTTTCGAGAGTTTTGCTACCCTCAGCCCGGCCCTGGGTCAGGCTTCCCTGGTGATGGCTGCCAACAGCGGCGGACGTACTTGTAGAGTTGTTTCTTGAAGATTTCTACACTTCTTGCGGCAGTGTTTGTGATATCTTGTGGTGAAGCCACTGCTTTTCATAGGATTTATTTTACATTTTATCCCTTGATTTTCACCACTAAATGTTATAGCAGTGTGCAGATTTGTTACTAGAGCCTCGAGTAGCCCTCATATAACTGTTATCATGTATCTCTCTTCTCTGCTCCAGTGAGTGCATATTTAAGATTTTGAGGCATTCCCAGTAATTTAAATGCGTTATTTACTCTATTTATGCCATAAATGATTTCTGAATGTGTTGCAGCTCTGATATATCCTTTGTCGTGAAGGGCGCCGTCTGCTCCCCGTCATTTTCCTGGATGTCGTGACATTTGCATTATTGTCTTCTTTAGAAAATAGGTCAGCTAACATTATTACACCACTGATTGAGGGACTTCAAATGTTCCCAGTAATTTAGGTGCTTGACTGAATCTATGCATGCAGTGAAGGTTCTTTGCACATTCTCCAGGTGTGCAATATCCTACCTGTAACGAAGCTGTTGCAGCATAGCAGTACTCTAGTGACTTGAAGAGTATCATCATGGGCTTGGCATCCATTGTTTTGAAAGTTTTAGTTATCCAGGTTATTAATTTCTTTGCGTAGTGAGAGTGACACGGTTGAGATGCTTGGAGGTGAGAGCTGACATGATCACTCCCAGGTCACTCACATTAATCTTGCACTCAATATTGAGTGATTGGAGCTTGTTTTATATAACGTTCCTGACTTTATTTTTCTCCATCTTACTGTAACAGGGTAACTGAAACTTGTCCTCATTGAACATCATGGTGTCAGTGGCCCACTGAAATACTGTACTTGGTGCACATCAGCTTGGAGGTTTGCTCTGCCCTCACTCGATGCATATTCCACTTTCTTCAACTTCCACCACATTATTGCTTTTATCCGTAATACGACCTGTGTGACCTTCATACGTAATGACAATTTTGTCTGCATTCTCCACTCTGCTTTCATTAAGTGCATTACTCAGTATTGATTCATATTGGTATTAGAATTTTCTTCATTTCATTTTGATGATCAGTTTGTGAACCTCCCGTGATTAATGATCACAGTCAAAAAGTTGTTCTTAACTTAGATTTTGACCCAGTGTGTTTGGTGACTCTCGCAGTCTTCTTGCTGCTATTTGTTTTCCTTTGTGTTTCTTGCCACTGCTGCGGCAACTCTACTTTGTGTTTCTTACCACTGCTGCGGCAACTCTACTTTGTGTTTCTTGCCACTGCTGCGGCAACTCTACTTTGTGTTTCTTACCACTGCTGCGGCAACTCTACTTTGTGTTTCTTGCCACTGCTGCGGCAATTCTACTTTGTGTTTCTTGCCACTGCTGCGGCAACTCTACTTTGTGTTTCTTGCCACTGCTGCGGCAACTCTACTTTGTGTTTCTTGCCACTGCTGCGGCAACTTTACTTTGTGTTTCTTGCCACTGCTGCGGAAACTCTACTTTGTGTTTCTTGCCACTGCTGCGGCAACTCTACTTTGTGTTTCTTGCCACTGCTGCGGCAACTCTACTTTGTGTTTCTTGCCACTGCTGCGGCAACTTTACTTTGTGTTTCTTGCCACTGCTGCGGCAACTCTACTTTGTGTTTCTTGCCACTGCTGCGGCAACTCTACTTTGTGTTTCTTGCCACTGCTGCAGCAATTCTACTTTGTGTTTCTTGCCACTGCTGCGGCAACTCTACTTTGTGTTTCTTGCCACTGCTGCGGCAACTTCACTTTGTGTTCCTTGCCACTGCTGCGGAAACTCTACTTTGTGTTTCTTGCCACTGCTGCGGCAACTCTACTTTGTGTTTCTTGCCACTGCTACAGCAATTCTACTTTGTGTTTCTTGCCACTGCTGCGGCAACTCTACTTTGTGTTTCTTGCCACTGCTGTGGCAACTCTACTTTGTGTTTCTTGCCACTGCTGCGGCAACTCTACTTTGTGTTTCTTGCAACTGCTGCGGCAACTTTACTTTGTGTTTCTTGCCACTGCTGCGGCAACTCTACTTTGTGTTTCTTGCCACTGCTGCGGCAACTCTACTTTGTGTTTCTTGCCACTGCTGAGGCAACTCTACTTTGTGTTTCTTGCCACTGCTGCGGCAACTCTACTTTGTGTTTCTTGCCACTGCTGCGGCAACTTTACTTTGTGTTTCTTGCCACTGCTGCGGCAACTCTACTTTGTGTTTCTTGCCACTGCTGCGGCAACTCTACTTTGTGTTTCTTGCCACTGCGGCACTCTGTGTTTCTTGCCCTGCTGCCACTCTACTTTGTGTTTCTTGCCACCCGCTGGCTATTCGCACTCTACTTTGTGTTTCTTGCCACTGCTGCGGCAACTTTACTTTGTGTTTCTTGCCACTGACCCGCGGCGCCACACTCTACTTTGTGTTTCTTGCCACTGCTGCGGCAACTCTCTTTGTGTTTCTTGCCACTGCTGCGGCACTTACTTTGTGTTTCTTGCCACTGCTGCGGCAACTCTACTTTGTGTTTCTTTGCTGCACACTGCTGCACGGCAACTCTACTTTGTGTTTCTTGCCACTGCTGCGGCAACTCTACTTTGTGTTTCTTGCCACTGCTGCGGCAACTCTACTTTGTGTTTCTTGCCACTGCTGCGGCAACTCTACTTTGTGTTTCTTGCCACTGCTGCGGCAACTCTACTTTGTGTTTCTTGCCACTGCTGCGGCAACTCTACTTTGTGTTTCTTGCCACTGCTGCGGCAACTCTACTTTGTGTTTCTTGCCACTGCTGCGGCAACTCTACTTTGTGTTTCTTGCCACTGCTGCGGCACTCTCTGTTTTGCACTGCTGCGACTCTACTTTGTGTTTCTTGCCACTGCTGCGGCAACTCTACTTTGTGTTTCTTGCCACTGCTGCGGCAACTCTACTTTGTGTTTCTTGCCACTGCTGCGGCAACTCTACTTTGTGTTTCTTGCCACTGCTGCGGCAACTCTACTTTGTGTTTCTTGCCACTGCTGCGGCAACTCTTTACTTTGTGTTTCTTGCCACTGCTGCGGCAATTCTACTTTGTGTTTCTTACCACTGCTGCGGCAACTCTACTTTGTGTTTCTTGCCACTGCTGCGGCAACTCTACTTTGTGTTTCTTGCCACTGCTGCGGCAACTCTACTTTGTGTTTCTTGCCACTGCTGCGGCAACTCTACTTTGTGTTTCTTGCCACTGCTGCGGCAACTGTTTCTTGCCACTGCTGCGGCAACTCTACTTTGTGTTTCTTGCCACTGCTGCGGCAACTCTACTTTGTGTTTCTTGCCACTGCTGCGGCAACTCTACTTTGTGTTTCTTGCCACTGCTGCGGCAACTCTCTTTGTGTTTCTTGCCACTGCTGCGGCAACTCTACTTTGTGTTTCTTGCCACTGCTGCGGCATTACTTTGTGTTTCTTGCCACTGCTGCGGCAACTCTACTTTGTGTTTCTTGCCACTGCTGCGGCAACTCTACTTTGTGTTTCTTGCCACTGCTGCGGCAACTCTACTTTGTGTTTCTTGCCACTGCTGCGGCAACTCTACTTTGTGTTTCTTGCCACTGCTGCGCAACTCTACTTTGTTTCTTGCCACTGCTGCGGCAACTCTACTTTGTGTTTCTTGCCACTGCTGCGGCAACTCTACTTTGTGTTTCTTGCCACTGCTGCGGCAACTCTACTTTGTGTTTCTTGCCACTGCTGCGGCAACTCTACTTTGTGTTTCTTGCCACTGCTGCGGCAACTCTACTTTGTGTTTCTTGCCACTGCTGCGCAACTCTACTTTGTGTTTCTTGCCACTGCTGCTGCAACTCTACTTTGTGTTTCTTGCCACTGCTGCGGCAACTCTACTTTGTGTTTCTTGCCACTGCTGCGGCAACTCTACTTTGTGTTTCTTGCCACTGCTGCGGCAACTCTACTTTTTCTTGCATCTTGGTATTGTTTCTCTTATGATCATCATTCCTTAGTTTGCCTCATTCTTCTTCTCAATCTTCACTAATTTGTTGTACCTTCTCTATATACACTTCCCCACATCTTCTGCCCACCTTCCCCCACACACTTCCCGCCCACACACTTCCCCGCCCACACACTTCCCCGCCCACACACTTCCCCGCCCACACACTTACCCGCCCACACCTTCCCGCCCACACACTTCCGCCCCACACACTTCCCGCCCACTACACTTCCCCGCCCACACATACACTTCCCGCCCACACACACACTTCCCGCCCACACACTTTCCCGCCCACACACTTCTCCGCCCACACACACTTCCCCGCCCACATACACTTCCCCGCCCACACACATACACTTCCCCGCCCACACACACACTTCCCCGCCCACACACACACTTCCCCGCCCACACACATCCCGGGCGTCCCAATCCCTAATGTCACACCCAATTACCACCCACACAGCATGCCTCCGCCCACTGGCACTAACGGGCGCGCGCACACGCCCACGCGGCCCTCCCTGGCACCTAGGTCGCCCACGCTACTCAACGCCGCCCACGCTAACCCCGCCCAATGTATGTGTCACAGGTACAACATCTGCCTACCAAGTCATTGTATTTGCAACACAACCTCATTGTACCAGCAACACTGCCTCATTGTACCAGCAACACAGCATCATTGTACCAGCAACACATCATCATTGTACCAGCAACACAGCATCATTGTAAAAGCAACAGAGCATCTTTGTACCAGCAACACTGCCTCATTGTACCAGCAACATTGTGTTCCCTTGTACTTGGTCCATCTGTGTTCCCCTGTACCTGGTCAATCTGTTTTCCCTTGTACCTAGTCCATCTGTGGTCCCTTGTATCTGGTCCATCTGTGTTCTTGTACCTGGTCCATCTGTGTTCCCTTGTACCTGGTCCATCTATGTTCCCTTGTATCTGGTCCATCTGTGTTCTAGTACCTGGTCCATCTGTGTTCCATTGTACCTGGGCAATCTTATGTTCCCTTGTACCTGGTCCATCTGTGTTCTAGTACCTGGTCCATCTGTGTTCTTGTACTCGGTCCATCTGTGTTCCCTTATACCTGGTCTTTACATTGTACACCTCTCCTTATCCACCTGCCTCAACATAGTGGTCCCATGACTCTTCAACCTGCAACTAGTGAAGGTGTAAAACTTTGTTGTAACAAGTGGAGACGCTTTCAAGATGAACATTTAACTCAACCTGTTACAAGTACCAGGTTGTGTCACTACCTGTTACAAGTACCAGGTTGTGTCACTACCTGTTACAAGTACCAGGTTGTGTCACTACCTGTTACAAGTACCAGGTTGTGTCACTACCTGTTACAAGTACCAGGTTGTGTCACTACCTGTTACAAGTACCAGGTTGTGTCACTACCTGTTACAAGTACCAGGTTGTGTCACTACCTGTTACAAGTACCAGGTTGTGTCACTACCTGTTACAAGTACCAGGTTGTGTCATTACCTGTTACAAGTACCAGGTTGTGTCACTACCTGTTACAAGTACCAGGTTGTGTCACTACCTGTTACAAGTACCAGGTTGTGTCACTACCTGTTACAAGTACCAGGTTTTGTCACTACCTCTTACAAGTACCAGGTTGTGTCACTACCTCTTACAAGTACCAGGTTGTGTCACTACCTGTTACAAGTACCAGGTTGTGTCACTACCTGTTACAAGTACCAGGTTGTGTCACTACCTCTTACAAGTACCAGGTTGTGTCACTACCTCTTACAAGTACCAGGTTTTGTCACTACCTCTTACAAGTACCAGGTTGTGTCACTACCTGTTACAAGTACCAGGTTTTGTCACTACCTCTTACAAGTACCAGGTTGTGTCACTACCTCTTACAAGTACCAGGTTGTGTCACTACCTGTTACAAGTACCAGGTTGTGTCATTACCTGTTACAAGACCAGGTTGTGTCACTACCTGTTACAAGTACCAGGTTGTGTCACTACCTCTTACAAGTACCAGGTTGTGTCACTACCTGTTACAAGTACCAGGTTGTGTCACTACCTCTTACAAGTACCAGGTTGTGTCACTACCTGTTACAAGTACCAGGTTGTGTCACTACCTCTTACAAGTACCAGGTTTTGTCACTACCTTTTACAAGTACCAGGTTGTGTCACTACCTGTTACAAGTACCAGGTTGTGTCACTACCTGTTACAAGTACCAGGTTGTGTCACTACCTCTTACAAGTACCAGGTTGTGTCACTACCTCTTACAAGTACCAGGTTGTGTCACTACCTGTTACAAGTACCAGGTTGTGTCACTACCTGTTACAAGTACCAGGTTGTCACTACCTCTTACAAGTACCAGGTTGTGTCACTACCTATTACAAGTACCAGGTTGTGTCACTACCTGTTACAAGTACCAGGTTGTGTCACTACCTGTTACAAGTACCAGGTTGTGTCACTACCTGTTACAAGTACCAGGTTGTGTCACTACCTGTTACAAGTACCAGGTTGTGTCACTACCTGTTACAAGTACCAGGTTGTGTCACTACCTGTTACAAGTACCAGGTTGTGTCACTACCTGTTACAAGTACCAGGTTGTGTCACTACCTTTTACAAGTACCAGGTTGTGTCACTACCTCTTACAAGTACCAGGTTGTGTCACTACCTGTTACAAGTACCAGGTTGTGTCACTACCTGTTACAAGTACCAGGTTGTGTCACTACCTGTTACAAGTACCAGGTTGTGTCACTACCTGTTACAAGTACCAGGTTGTGTCACTACCTGTTACAAGTACCAGGTTGTGTCACTACCTCCTACAAGTACCAGGTTGTGTCACTACCTGTTACAAGTACCAGGTTGTGTCACTACCTCTTACAAGTACCAGGTTGTGTCACTACCTGTTACAAGTACCAGGTTGTGTCACTACCTCTTACAAGTACCAGCTGTACCAAGTTGGGATAGCTACGTAGGCCTGTGGGAGGCTAGTACCAACAGCTTGCTTGATAAGCCTGGCCGGGCTGTGTGGGTAGGAGTGTGGGGGTGGGTGGGTGTGTTGAGGGGGATGTGGGGGTGAGCTTGTGGAGTGTGTGGGCGTGGGTGTGGGTGGGTGGTAGAGGCGAGAGTAATGCACTCACCGCTGCTCCCACATGTAAGGACTTGATGTCCTCACAGCTGCTTTGATAAGTCGTTAAAAAGCATGACCATGGTCACGGGGTCACCGTGGAGGTCTAGGTCACGGGGTCACCGTGGAGGTCTAGGTCACGGGGTCACCGTGGAGGTCTAGGTCACGGGGTCATCGTGGAGGTCTAGATCACGGGGTCACTAGGGGGTATAGGTCACGGGGTCATTGTGGGGGTCCAAGTCACGTGGTCATCGCCAGGGTCCATGTATTGCAACACAATTGTCCTCAAAGATTTGTTAAGTTATACCATGAATTAAGGAAGGATCTGAACGTCACCTTACGAAACAGACAGAGCAAATGCGATAGTAATTATGGACAAGGTAGGATTATAGTGGAATAATAAACATGTCATTATAAGACTGGGGAACTTAGGTGCCCCTTAAGGCCTCTGGTATTTCACGTAGAGCTGCAGTAAACTTTCTGTAAAGATTACTGAATGCTGATGCTGGTGGTATTTTGCTCTGGTTTATCAATATAGTGTCATGCATCAGGCCCAGGTGCTGCATGTGTACAGGTTTTCTATTAAAGTTTTGAATTCTGGGGATCTGTGTTAATGTCAGATAGATGATTTGCATGATGGGCAGAAGTAAAGGACAGGTATCCGTTCTTTACCGAGTTACTAAACATTGATTCATATTGATTTTCCAGGATTTCGCTTTTTTGTCATCAGTGCATGAAGTGTAAAGATACCCAGCTGTTGCACATGTGTCTTATATCAAAGCTTGAACAAATATAGAGATCGTTTACAGCCCACATAAAGCCAGTAAAGCATTTAAGTTACTGGGAGCACCTTAAAGTCTTGTACTTGTACTCACTCGAGCTGAAGAGAGATACATGCATTCAGTGAAGTACTGGCCGCTGTCACTGCCACCCAGGACTGTGCTCTGGGCAGTGCCATCCCAGGCCTGCTCTTCTCTCCCCTCCAGCTTATTCCCTCTCCAATTCAATTCATTTGCAAAATACACTGTGACACCTGGACGGGGTGTGGGTACGAAGTGTTCTCTGCACTCACCCAGTTGTGTTTGCAGGGGGTCGAGGCTCTCTGCCTGGCCCAGCCTCTCACACTACTCTGATCACCATCACTGACCTCTTGGGTCTTACTATATCCTCTCTCTCTCTCTCTCTCTCCATCTCTCTTATTTCCTGCACTTCCTCTACTATTCTTATTCCTAATATCTATTGCTCTTTCTTTCTCCTCCTGCCCTCTTTATTATTCCTCCTCCTTTATTTTATCCCTTTATTACGCAAATTAAAAATCGCAATAATGTTGGTAAACTTACTGACGATATGTTAGGTTAAAAATCCCCTACTTGATCGCCGCGAACCAGTACCACCCATTCGGGTTTGGGGATTTTTTTGTAAATATAATTTTTCACAGAGCAAAACACAAATGAAAAAAAAATCAAAGAATTGAAAAACGTTCAGTATTTAGTTATGCAAATTGAGTTTGTTTAATATATTTTGTCCTAAATTTGGGCCCCTAAATTTGCTTTATACATGTTGGGCCCCTGAGTTTATTCGGGGGCCCAAAAATTTAGTGGTCATATGTTTGATATCTTGTGTGTGGTGTTCAGTAGTGTAACCATCGTTTATGTTGTGTGGTGTTCAGTAGTGTAACCATCGTTTATGTTGTGTGTGGTGTTCAGTAGTGTAACCATCGTTTATGTTGTGTGGTGTTCAGTAGTGTAACCATCGTTTATGTTGTGTGGTGTTCAGTAGTGTAACCATCGTTTATGTTGTGTGGTGTTTAGTAGTGTAACCATCGTTTATGTTGTGTGGTGTTCAGTAGTGTAACCATCGTTTATGTTGTGTGGTGTTCAGTAGTGTAACCATCGTTTATGTTGTGTTGTGTTTAGTAGTGTAACCATCGTTTATGTTGTGTGGTGTTCAGTAGTGTAACCATCGTTTATGTTGTGTTGTGTTCAGTAGTGTAACCATCGTTTATGTTGTGTGGTGTTCAGTAGTGTAACCATCGTTTATGTTGGTGTGGTGTTCAGTAGTGTAACCATCGTTTATGTTGTGTGGTGTTCAGTAGTGTAACCATCGTTTATGTTGTGTGGTGTTCAGTAGTGTAACCATCGTTTATGTTGTGTGTGGTGTTCAGTAGTGTAACCATCGTTTATGTTGTGTGGTGTTCAGTAGTGTAACCATCGTTTATGTTGTGTGTTGTGTTCAGTAGTGTAACCATCGTTTATGTTGTGTGTGTGTTCAGTAGTGTAACCATCGTTTATGTTGTGTGGTGTTCAGTAGTGTAACCATCGTTTATGTTGTGTGGTGTTCAGTAGTGTAACCATCGTTTATGTTGTGTGGTGTTCAGTAGTGTAACCATCGTTTATGTTGTGTGGTGTTCAGTAGTGTAACCATCGTTTATGTTGTGTGGTGTTCAGTAGTGTAACCATCGTTTATGTTGTGTGGTGTTCAGTAGTGTAACCATCGTTTATGTTGTGTGGTGTTCAGTAGTGTAACCATCGTTTATGTTGTGTGGTGTTCAGTAGTGTAACCATCGTTTATGTTTGTGTGGTGTTCAGTAGTGTAACCATCGTTTATGTTGTGTGGTGTTCAGTAGTGTAACCATCGTTTATGTTGTGTGGTGTTCAGTAGTGTAACCATCGTTTATGTTGTGTGGTGTTCAGTAGTGTGACCATCGTTTATGTTGTGTGTGTGTTCAGTAGTGTAACCATCGTTTATGTTGTGTGGTGTTCAGTAGTGTAACCATCGTTTATGTTGTGTGGTGTTCAGTAGTGTAACCATCGTTTATGTTTGTGTGGTGTTCAGTAGTGTAACCATCGTTTATGTTGTGTGGTGTTCAGTAGTGTAACCATCGTTTATGTGTTGAGTGTGAATGTTGTGTTCAGTAGTGTAACCATAGTTTATGTTGTGTGGTGTTCAGTAGTGTAACCATCGTTTATGTTGTGTGTGGTGTTCAGTAGTGTAACCATCGTTTATGTTGTGTGTTGTGTTCAGTAGTGTAACCATCGTTTATGTTGTGTGTGGTGTTCAGTAGTGTAACCATCGTTTATGTTGTGTGGTGTTCAGTAGTGTAACCATCGTTTATGTTGTGTGTGTGTTCAGTAGTGTAACCATCGTTTATGTTGTGTGGTGTTCAGTAGTGTAACCATCGTTTATGTTGTGTGGTGTTCAGTAGTGTAACCATCGTTTATGTTGTGTGGTGTTCAGTAGTGTAACCATCGTTTATGTTGTGTGGTGTTCAGTAGTGTAACCATCGTTTATGTTGTGTGGTGTTCAGTAGTGTAACCATCGTTTATGTTGTGTGTGGTGTTCAGTAGTGTAACCATCGTTTATGTTGTGTGGTGTTCAGTAGTGTAACCATCGTTTATGTTGTGTGGTGTTCAGTAGTGTAACCATCGTTTATGTTGTGTGGTGTTCAGTAGTGTAACATCGTTTATGTTGTGTGTGTGTTCAGTAGTGTAACCATCGTTTATGTTGTGTGGTGTTCAGTAGTGTAACCATCGTTTATGTTGTGTGTGGTGTTCAGTAGTGTAACCATCGTTTATGTTGTGTGGTGTTCAGTAGTGTAACCATCGTTTATGTTGTGTGGTGTTCAGTAGTGTAACCATCGTTTATGTTGTGTGTGGTGTTCAGTAGTGTAACCATCGTTTATGTTGTGTGGTGTTCAGTAGTGTAACCATCGTTTATGTTGTGTGTGGTGTTCAGTAGTGTAACCATCGTTTGTCATGTTGCTGCTTCCGCTGCTCTTAATGTGTGTCCTCCACACTTAGTAAAAAAAACACATGTGCAGCTAATGTGACATTTTATTGTGGCAACGTTTCGCTCTCCAGGAGCTTTATCAAGACATTACAAATATTACAGGGACACAAGAGGGTATATGGTGAGGTGCTCTTTGTACCTCACTCTAATACTTATATATACTCCTCTGTGTACTTATTTGTATGGCTTGACAAAGCTCCTCGAGAGCGAAACGTTGCCGCAATAAAATGTCGCATTAGCTACACATGTGTGTTATTTACCTAACATATTGTCGGTAATTATACTAACATTAATAAAGTGTATTCTCCATGCTTAGTCTCCTGATTATAATTCTGCTGTGTTATTGTCATTCGATTATGGTGTTATATCTTATAGTTTTGTGGTGCCAGATCATTCAGCATCTTACCAGAAAATATCAGAAACGCTGCTGGGACAAGTGTAGAAATCTTTAAGAGGAAACTGAACAAATACAGAGATCGCTTACGGCCCCCATAGAGTCAGTAAAAGTATTTAAATTACTGGGAACGCCATAAAGTCTTAAATATGTACTCACTGGAGTGAAGGAGAGAGAGATACATGATAATATATACTTGGAAAGTACTCGAGGACCTGGTTCCAAATCTGCACACTGCCTTTAGCACATATTGGAGCGAGAGATGAGGGATGAAGTGCAAAATAAACCCAGTGAAAAGCAGGGGTGCGGTGGGCACAATAAGGGAACACTGTATCAACATTCGTGGCCCCAAGTTATTCAGCATCTTACCAGAAGATATCAGAAACACTGCTGGGACAAGTGTAGAAGTCTTCCAAAGGAAACTGGACAAGTATCTTCACCAGGTGCTAGATCAACCAGCCTGTGATGGATATGTGGAGCAGCGGGCCTCCAGCAGCAACAACCTGGTTAACCAGGCTAGCACCAGACGAGCCTGGCCCATGGCCGGGCTCCGAGAGAAGAAAAACTCTGAACTCATCAAGGTATGATATGTTCTACCCATTCTTTTTCACTGGAAGTATTTTGCATCTTTTGATACGTCTCTTAAATGGTATCAGGTCCAGGTTTGGGATGAATCCCTCCGGAATTTTCTAGATGCATTTGTTTTCGTCTGTTTTCCAGGGAGAACAGTTCAAGGGACTTAATAATTTAAGTGCTTGCCCGAGTTTACAAGAGCAGTGCAATACAGCAATATTACAGTCTAAAAGGAACAGTTGAATCGTAGCGTCTTCTGCTAGTCTAGTGAGGTCCAGGATAGTAGCCATCGTAACCTCTTCTACTAGTCCAGTGAGGTCCAGGAAAATAGCCATCGTAACCTCTTCTACTAGTCCAGTGAGGTCCAGAATAATAGCCATCGTAACCTCTTCTACTAGTCCAGTGAGGTCCAGAATAATAGCCATCGTAACCTCTTCTACTAGTCCAGTGAGGTCCAGAATAATAGCCATCGTAACCTCTTCTACTAGTCCAGTGAGGTCCAGAATAATAGTCATCGTAACCTCTTCTACTAGTCCAGTTAGGTCCAGAATAATAGTCATCGTAACCTCTTCTACTAGTCCAGTTAGGTCCAGAATAATAGCCATCGTAACCTCTTCTACTAGTCTAGCGAGGTACAGGATAGTAGTCATCGTAACCTCTTCTACTAGTCCAGTTAGGTCCAGAATAATAGCCATCGTAACCTCTTCTACTAGTCCAGTGAGGTCCAGAATAATAGCCATCGTAACCTCTTCTACTAGTCCAGTTAGGTCCAGAATAATAGCCATCGTAACCTCTTCTACTAGTCCAGTGAGATCCAGGATAGTAGCCATCGTAACCTCTTCTACTAGTCCAGTGAAGTACAGGATAGTAGTCATCGTAACCTCTTCTACTAGTCCAGTGAGGTCCAGGATAGTAGCCATCGTAACCTCTTCTGCTAGTCAAGTGAGGTCCAGGATAGAAGTCATCGTAACCTCTTCTACTAGTCCAGTGAGGTCCAGAATAATAGCCATCGTAACCTCTTCTACTAGTCCAGTGAGGTCCAGGATAGTAGTCATCGTAACCTCTTCTACTAGTCCAGTGAGGTCCAGAATAATAGCCATCGTAACCTCTTCTACTAGTCCAGTGAGGTCCAGGATAGTAGCCATCGTAACCTCTTCTACTAGTCCAGTGAGGTCCAGGATAGTAGCCATCGTAACCTCTTCTACTAGTCCAGTGAGGTCCAGGATAGTAGCCATCGTAACCTCTTCTACTAGTCCAGTGAGGTCCAGAATAATAGCCATCGTAACCTCTTCTACTAGTCCAGTGAGGTCCAGGATAGTAGCCATCGTAACCTCTTCTACTAGTCCAGTGAGGTCCAGAATAATAGCCATCGTAACCTCTTCTACTAGTCCAGTGAGGTCCAGGATAGTAGCCATCGTAACCTCTTCAACTAGTCCAGTGAGGTCCAGGATAGTAGCCATCGTATTAAATCTTCACTGACTTAACATCTCTGTTTTCTAAGTTCTAGTTATCCAGCGTGTCATTTTTCTTGCACTTGTAATACCATTGTTATGAGTGTTCAGTGTGAGATGATGTGTCATTCACTACTGAGTCCATCATATCAATCTTCCGGTCTAGTTTTTACTTCAGTTTTTTACATGGTGGAGCACCTGAAAGTTGTCCTCATTAAACATGATATTGTTGTGAGTGGAGCAGTGGAAGACTCGCTGTGGCCTCAGTATATCCCACTCTCGTAGAAATTCCAGCATTGGTTGCCAAAAAAAATGATGCTGTGCTACGATTTATGTAGATAAAGGGTTCAGAGAACCGACAGGTTGATAAATTAGACACATGTGCAACACTTGAGGAAACGTTTCGCCACACAGTGCCTGTATCGGTCCAATACAGAGAAAAATGGAGATAAATGGTATAAAATACCGGCACGATGGAAAAAATAAACACATCTGTTTGTGACTTGATAAAGCCACTGTGTGGGCGAAACGTAGTCAATAAAGGATAGCATTATACTGCATTTGTGTTTATTTTTCCACAGAGAAGAATGTTTGAAGATCAGAAGGAGATTGAGGTAATCAGTCCCTCAGCCAGGTTGAGGGACTGATTAATCTCTCTGTGTAAACTATGGGAAAATAATTAGTACCTTGAGAAACAGCTTTTTACTGTGACTGTTTCTGATATTGTTCACTATTACTCTAACTTCTCTCTATTGCTAAGTTAAATAGCCATCTTGGGGCTTCTTTCATTTATTTCCTTTGCATTTTGAGAGGCATTATATACCATGGTTGAAGGTTAAGTCTATATTATAGTGTTGTGGTTATAGCGCCCCTTTGATGCTGCTATATATTGTATATAGACTTGTGTTTCTTGCACAAAATGGGCGTCCCCTGTGTACCTGGTGGGCGTGAGTGGTGCAGCAGCAGCAGCAGCGCGTACACTACTACTACGCCGCCGCTGCTGCTGCTGCTGCTGCAATATACGCTCCTCCAATACTCTCAGCATGCTCTTTTTTACCTCTTTTCGGACTCACTCACTTTCCCCTCTTGCTCTCTACTGCTCCAGCCCGCCTCCCTCTCCCTTCCCTACCCTCTCCCTCTCTCCCTACCCTCTCCCTCTCTCCCTACCCTCTCCCTCTCTCCCTACCCTCTCCCTCTCTCCCTACCCTCTCCCTACCCTCCCTCTCTCCCTACCCTCCCTCTCTCCCTTCCCTCCATCTCTCCCTTCCCTCTCCATCTCTCCTCGTACCTCACCTCTCCACTCTCTCCCTCTTAGCCCCCCTCTCTCCTACCTAGTCCTCTCCTCTCTCTTATTACCCTCCCTCTCTCCCTAACTTACCTCACCTCTCTCCTACTTACCTCACCCTCTCTCCCTACCTTACCTCTCCTCTCTCCCTACCTTACCTCACCCTCTCTCCCTACCTTACCTCACCCTCTCTCCCTACCTTACCTCTCCCTCTCTCCCTACCTTACCTCACCCTCTCTCCCTACCTTACCTCACCCTCTCTCCCTACCTTACCTCTCCCTCTCTCCCTACCTTACCTCTCCCTCTCTCCCTACCTTACCTCACCCTCTCTCCCTACCTTACCTCTCCCTCTCTCCCTACCTTACCTCCCCTCTCTCCCTACCTTACCTCACCCTTCTCCCTACCTTACCTCTCCCTCTCTCCCTACCTTACCTCACCTCTCTCCCTACCTTACCTCACCCTCTCTCCCTACCTTACCTCTCCCTCTCTCTTTATGTTACCTCTCCCTCTCTCCCTACCTTACACTCCCCTCTCTCCTACTTACCTCTCCTCTCTCTTACTTACTCTCCCTCTCTCTCTACCTTACATCGCCCTCTCTCCCTACCTTACCTCTCCCTCTCTCTTTATGTTACCTCTCCCTCTCTACCTTACATCACCCTCTCTCCCTACCTTACCTCTCCCTCTCTCTTTATGTTACCTCTCCCACTCTCCCTACCTTACCTCTCCCTGTCATCTCTTCCTGCCTTTCCTTCTCACCGCGTCTGTCTCTACCTTTGCACCATCTCTCCCTAGTCCACTCTCCCTAGTCCACTCTCCCTAGTCCACTCTCCCTAGTCCACTCTCCCTAGTCCACTCTCCCTAGTCCACTCTCCCTAGTCCACTCTCCCTAGTCCACTCTCCCTAGTCCACTCTCCCTAGTCCACTCTCCCTGGCTGGAATACTTCAAGTCTTACTATTGCTCTTCTTTTGCTTTATCACCACCTCACTTCCACTTTTTCTCAGTGTTTTGCCCTTTTTTCCTCCCATCTACCTTCACTACCTCCCTCTCTCCCTTAATACATTGCTTGCCTTCCCACCACCTATTCTTCCTCCTTTATTCTCCCCTCCTCTCTTTCCATCCCTTCCTCTTCCTCTACTTCTGTTCCTCTCATCCATTCTGTTTATGTTTACTCTCTCTCCCCATGTTCCCCTCCCCCTTGTTCTCCTTATATCCCCCCCAACTCTCCTCTTCCAGTGATGATTGTACTGTGAGGGACCCGTTAGATTGCCACCTCTCTCTCTCTCTTTATCTATCTCTTTTACACAGGGTTTTACAAGGTTCTTAACTTTATTTACAAGCTAAGAGCTGTTACCTACGTCATCTCCCTCGCTCTCTCTACAAAGAAACGTGGTTGTCTCCTGGATTAAGACAAACGTCGTTGCAATATCTTCAAGTATATTTCATCTCAAAAGTTTTTTAAAGATAAGTTAATAATAAATAATGTTTTGAGGGAGTGTGCAACATTGTACACGAGGACAACCAGGCCAGTGATGTTCTGAGGGAGTGTGCAACATTGTACACGAGGACAACCAGGCCAGTGATCTTCTGAGGGAGTGTGCAACATTGTACACGAGGACAACCAGGCCAGTGATGTTCTGAGGGAGTGTGCAACATTGTACACGAGGACAACCTGGCCAGTGATGTTCTGAGGGAGTGTGCAACATTGTACACGAGGACAACCAGGCCAGTGATGTTCTGAGGAGTGTGCAACATTGTACACGAGGACAACCAGGCCAGTGATGTTCTTAGGGAGTGTGCAACATTGTACACGAGGACAACCAGGCCAGTGATGTTCTGAGGGAGTGTGCAACATTGTACACGAGGACAACCTGGCCAGTGATGTTCTGAGGGAGTGTGCAACATTGTACACGAGGACAACCAGGCCAGTGATGTTCTGAGGGAGTGTGCAACATTGTACAAGAGGACAACCAGGCCAGTAAAGCCTGGTGAACCTCACACTCATGTAGCACTGATTCCTCTTGTGGCATCTTTGGTCCCAAGTCTTCGTTCCTCTTCTTGTGGCATCTTTGGTACCCAAGTCTTGGTTCCTCTTCTTGTGGCATCTTTGGTAGCCATGTCTTAGTTCCTCTTCCTGTGGCATCTTTGGTACCCAAGTCTTGGTTCCACTTCTGTTGGCACCTTTGGCACCTGTATCCAGTGGGACGTTCATGTCTTTGTTTGGGGACTTTTTTTTCTCTTATATTTATGTTGTCTTTTATTGGTTTCTTCCTTTGTCGTAGTAGCCTGTGTGGTCCAGTCCTCTCTGGTCCAGTCAGCCCCGCCTGGTCCAGCCCTCTCCTGGTCCAGCACCCTCTGGTGCAACCCAACCCTCTCTGGTCCAGCCATCATCTGATCCAGTCTTCTGATGCAGCCTCCTGTGTATCTGTGACATTTTTTGAGGGTTCTTTTACCTTCTCTGCCTCGCCTGAGGGTCAGGCTTCCATGTTAACCGCCCGGTCAACCAGGCTGTTGGTGCTAGCAGCCAGGAGGCCCACCTATCCATCCCAACCCAGCTGATCAGGCACTTGCAGACTTGATGATTAAGACACATGTGCATCATTCGGGTATCTTTATTGTTGAAACGTTTCGCCCACACAGTAGCTTCGGCAGTCGAATACAGAGGCAACAGGTGTAGTAGTGGAATGAAGATGATGTAATCAGTCCATCAACCTTGAAGAAATAGTATTTAAGGTGGTCAGTCCCTCACCCTGGGGAGGAGTTCAGCTCCATCATCATCATTTCACTACATCTGCTGCCTCTGTATTTGACTGAAGAAGTCTACTGTGTGGGCGAAACGTTTCAACAATAAAGATACACATCTGTTGCACATGTGTCTTAGTCGTCAACTTGACGGTATTTTATACCATTTTCAACATAACTTGCAAAATGCTGACACGTGTTCTCTAATTGTGCTCATGTTGCCTCTGCTTCCCGATTTATTACACACTTTTTGCCAGATTTTTTCACTCCAATATAGTGTTAAATCTGTGTGCAAGTTAGGGACCAGACCCTCAAACTGTGTGTGAAGTTAGGGACCAGACCCTCAAACTGTGTGTGAAGTTAGGGACCAGACCCTCAAACTGTGTGTGCAAGTTAGGGACCAGACCCTCAAACTGTGTGTGAAGTTAGGGACCAGACCCTCAAACTGTGTGTGCAAGTTAGGGACCAGACCCTCAAACTGTGTGTGAAGTTAGGGACCAGACCCTCATACTGTGTGTGAAGTTAGGGACCAGACCCTCATACTGTGTGCAAGTTACTGACCAGACCCTCAAGTATCTTCCATGTATTTATTATCAGGTATTTCTCTCTTATCTGCTCCAGAGACAGCAGCCCAACTTTAGATATTTTATTAAGTGTTAAATGGGCAGGTAACGCTTACCCAGCTCCTCTGTCTTCTGCCTTGAAAAGCTCTTGTTTTCAGGTCGTGAGAGGACAAGTAATTTCAGTAGTACTGCCATTGGCATCTTTTGTTTCAAAAGTTTTCATAATCCACCATGCCATATTACTGGTCTTCGATGCATTTGTAATAATGTTGCTAGAATTGCCGACAATATGTTAGGTAAAAGGACACAATTGCAACTAATGCGACATTTTATTATAGCAACGTTTCGCTCTTTTGTCAAGCCGTTACCGGCTTAACAAAGCTCCTTGAGAGCGAAACGTTGCCACAGTTAAATGTCGCAGTAGTTGTACTTGTGTGTTTTTACCTAACATTTGTCGGTAATTCTAGCAACATTATTACGGTGATGATGCTTGTCAAGTTATTTGTTGTCTCCAGGATGAAATACTACCGTCGACTAACAGCCTCCGTCAAGGCAGGAGACATTTCTCTCATTAAAAACATGCACACAATCTTCACTAACCTTGTAAATTCAGTTTTAACTACTGGGGGCGCTTGAAGTCTCTTGAACTGTACCCCTAGCAATGTAGGCAATAAAGATACGTCATAATCTACACTTGTAACATCCTGGAAGGATTGATCCTAAACCTGCACACACAAATGAATGATTATGAAACCAAAAAGCTTGGCAGAAGGTACAGAATATCCCTGATGAAAAGCAGGCGTGTGATGAATACTCGGAGATAGTGTAAAGGGACCAAGGCTGTTCAACACCCTCTCTCTCGATACATATGAGAAAATACCAGCAATCCCCTATCCCTAGTTGTCTTCAAGAGGAACTTTGATAAGTTCCTGAGGTCAGTTGCTGATCATCCGGGCTGTGGTGCATATGTTGGTGTGTGTGCAGCTAGTACCAACACTCTGGTTGATCATGGCAGAGACCGGGAGGCCTGGTCTGGAACTGGGTCGAAGGGGGCGTTAACCCCCCAAAACTGACTACAGGTAGCCTACCAGCGGGGTTGCTTGAGGTGGAATTATCCTCCAACCTTCTTACTGCCATCTTCCCTCCCCCAGTACATTCTCTCCCTCCCACCAGTACCCTCTCTCCCTCCCACCAGTACCCTCTCTCCCTCCCACCAGTACCCTCTCTCCCTCCCACCAGTACCCTCTCTCCCTCCCACCAGTACCCTCTCTCCCTCCCACCAGTACCCTCTCTCCCTCCCACCAGTACCCTCTCTCCCTCCCACCAGTACCCTCTCTCCCTCCCACCAGTACCCTCTCTCCCTCCCACCAGTACCTCTCCCCCACCAGTCCTCTCCCTCCCACCAGTACCCTCTCCCTCCCACCAGTACCCTCTCTCCCTCCCCACCAGTACCTCTTCCTCCCACCAGTATCCCTCTCTCCTCCCACCAGTACCCTCTCTCCTCCCACCAGTACCCTCTCTCTCCCACCAGTACCCCTCTCTCCCTCCCACCAGTACCCTCTCCCTCCCACCAGTACTCCTCTCTCCTCCCACCAGTACCCTCTCTCCCCTCCCACCAGTACCCTCTCTCCTCCCACCAGTATCCCTCTCTCCTCCCACCAGTACCTCCTCTCCCCTCCCACCAGCACTCTCCCTCCCACCAGCACCCTCTCAAACTCCCACCAACACCCTCCTTACCTCCCACCAGCACTCTCCTCCTCCCACCAACACCCTCCTTCCCACCAGCACTCTCCCTCCCACCAGTACCTTCTCAACCTCCCACCAGCACTTTCCTCCCACCAGCACCCTCCCTACCTCCCACAGCACCCTCCCTACCTCCCACAGCACCCTCCCTACCTCCCACCAGCACCCTCCCTACCTCCCACCAGCACCCTCCCTACCTCCCACCAGCACCTTCCTCCCACCAGCACCTCCCTACCTCCCACCAGCACCCTCCCTACCTCCCACCAGCACCCTCCTACCTCCCACCAGCACCCTCCTACCTCCCACCAGCACCCTCCCTACCTCCCACCAGCACCTACCTCCCACCAGCACCTACCTCCCACCAGCACCTACCTCCAACCAGCACCCTCCCTACCTCCCACCAGCACCCTCCCTACCTCCCACCAGCACCCTCCTACCTCCCACCAGCACCTCCACCTCCCACCAGCACCCTCCCTACCTCCCACCAGCACCCTCTACCTCCCACCAGCCTACCTCCCACCAGCACCTACCTCCACCAGCACCCTCCTACCTCCCACCAGCACCTACCTCCCACCAGCACCTCCCTACCTCCACCAGCACCCTCCCTACCTCCCACCAGCACCTACCTCCCACCAGCACCCTCCCTACCTCCCACCAGCACCTACTTCCCACCAGCACCTACCTCCCACCAGCACCTACCTCCCACCAGCACCTACCTCCCTCCAGCACCTACCTCCCACCAGCACCTACCTCCCACCAGCACCTACCTCCCACATTAAAACTCACCATGTCTAATAACATTAAGTGTAGGAGCACATTTGGTGTTGTACACGCGGCGATATTAGGAAATTAGAGCAGAGCTCACTTTTCTGAGAGCCATCTTAATTAAGTGAGCAGTATGCACTGGCTGTGCTTAATGTTCCTTGTAATACACTACAAGCAAGGTGCACTATAACACTATAACAGTTACTGACCACGAGTGTACTACACACCCAATGTGTACTATAACAGGTACTGCCCACAAGTGTACTACACACCCAATGTGTACTATAGCAGGTACTGACCACAAGTGTACTACACACCCAATGTGTACTATAACAGGTACTGCCCACAAGTGTACTACCACCCAATGTGTACTATAGCAGGTACTGACCACAAGTGCTACACACCCAATGTGTACTATAACAGGTACTGCCCACAAGTGTACTACACACCCAATGTGTACTATAAGAGGCACTGCCCACAAGTGTACTACACACCCAATGTGTACTATAACAGGCACTGCCCACAAGTGTACTACACACCCATGTACTATAACAGGTACTGCTCCACAAGTATACTACACACCCAATGTTACTATAGCAGGTACTGACCACATGTCACACACCCAATGTGTACTATAACAGGTACTCCAACATAAGTGTACTACACACCCAATGTGTAACTATAGCAGGTACTGACCACAAGTTCTACACACCCAATGTGTACTATAACAGGCACTGCCCACAAGTGTACTACACACCAATGTGTACTATAGCAGGTACTGCCACAAGTGTACTACACACCCAATGTGTACTATAACAGGTACTGCCCACAAGTGTACTACACACCCAATGTGTACTATAGCAGGTACTGACCACAAGTGTACTACACACCCAATGTGTACTATAACAGGTACTGCCCACAAGTGTACTACACACCCAATGTGTACTATAGCAGGTACTGACCACAAGTGTACTACACACCCAATGGTACTATAACAGGCACTGCCCACAAGTGTACTACACACCCAATGTGTACTATAGCAGGTACTGACCACAAGTGTACTACACACCCAATGTGTACTATAACAGGTACTGCCCACAAGTGTACTACACACCCAATGTGTACTATAACAGGCACTGCCCACAAGTGTACTACACACCCAATGTGTACTATAACAGGTACTGCCCACAAGTGTCTACACACCCAATGTGTACTATAGCAGGTACTGCACAAGGTACTACACACCCAATGTGTACTATAACAGGTACTGCCCACAAGTGTACTACACACCCAATGTGTACTATAAACAGGACTGACCACAAGTGTACTACACACCCAAGTGTACTATAACAGGCACTGCCCACAAGTGTAGTGCGCATACACTCACTCCCCCACACACACACACACACACACACACACACAACCCGCAGGAGAGCAGAGACCCAGTAGCAGACAGCGAAGAGGCGGGGCCAGGAGCTGAGTCTCGACCCCCGCAACCACAATTAGGTGAGTACACACTATACCGTAGAATCCCACAGCACACTGCCAAGTCTCCCCCCCCCACAGACCCCCAAACACAGTGTTGAGAGGAAACTGAAGGTTTGGGAACCCCCCGAACACAGTGTTGAGAGGAAACTGAAGGTGTGGTGGGGAACCCCCCGAACACAGTGTTGAGAGGAAACTGAAGGTGTGGTAACCCCAGAACACAGTGTTGGAGAGGAAACTGAAGGTGTGGTACAACAAAGCTGATGGAATAATAAGTGGGAGGAATGGCATGAAAGAATCAGAGGCATCACCAGACATCATAGCTCTCACAGAAACCAAGCTCACGGGAATGATAACAGATGCCCATTTTCCAGGGGTTTAAGATCCCGGAAAAACAGGGAAACAGAGGTGGAGGGGGTTTCTATAAAAAATCAGAGACTTTTATATGGGGGGGAAAAGAAGAACCAAAAGAC